>VZUA01075222.1:0-12814 GCA_013401035.1 Horornis vulcanius | reverse complement strand
TAACTAAAAATTATTAAAAAAATTTTTTTCATCTTAAAAGAGAAATATTCTGAAGGTATACTTTGAAGCCTGTTCCTCTTCCCTAAGACTTTTTACTCTGCAACATATGTGAGAAATACAAGTTTAAGTTCTTTTCAGTAGAGAAAAAATAACTACAAAATATTTGAACATGAGTAATATTTTTTTAGTAAGTCTGGGTTTGCCCTGGCATTCCTTATATAATCCCGTGTGTATGAAAATATTGAATTTGCAATTTATTTGCATCATTTCAAGAGACAGCACCAGAAGGACTTAGAGGCCACTCAGCCAAAACTTAAAGCAGAAAGAAAACTGAGTGGTTTTAGCTCTAAAGCTGGAAATATCAATGGCTTTATCAATGTGTATCTGTCATACAACTCTTGACCAAACTTTTGGTGTTTGCATCCTCACAACAGGGAATTTTCTTTCTAGTGCTAACACTTTTTTCCAAATAGGCAGGACTTCCTTAGAGGTGGTACTTTGTCAGCCATGGTATCGAAGAAGCAGCAGAAAAATAACCTTATTGTTACATTCCTTTTGTTTTCCAACTGCTACAGTCAGTCAGTTTTGTTAGATGTACATCAAATGCTTCTTTCTAGGAAAGCACTGTAACTGCTCTGAACACGGTATGTGCCGTACACTCTGAGAACATTTCACGAGCAGCAGAAGTTTCTTGCAGCACCCGCAATGTATTTTTGTGCTGATGTGATTCCAGGGAGCCAAAGGTTCCCTCACTGTTGTCAGAGGTGAAATAAATACAGTACTAGAAACTTACAATCTTCTTGGGGGGGATTTTAATGCAATATCCAAATAAGAAGAAAATAGCTGTTAAACAGAAGTAAATGTAAACCTGGGGGTGGTAGCTGGAGAGAATTGATATAATACATTTTGTGCGAGTTTGACTACTTGCACCAGTTTTCACATAAATAAACATCATTAGGATGTGCTTCCAAATCTTGAGGAATTTTTTTCAGCTGTGTACCATAGTATAGTGCCAGAGAGCTGAAGAGCTACAAGTCAGAGCTTTGCAACCTAATTTTCTCAGTGAGCTGAAAGCTTCTGTGTGTTAGTACTAGCTTTGGTTAAGACGCTTCTTGGAGCTGCTCTTTGGTTAGACATTCAGGTCTGTATATATTATTTTTCTAAATTATTAATTTATAAAAGGAAGTGGAATATGGATTACATGGATGCTGGGATTATGCATGGAATATGGATTATCTAGTTTGCATTGATCTGGGAATCTGTTAATAAAAGGCATTAAATGCCTTTTCTTGTCTAAATAATTGTGAGGCTTGCTGGGATGCAGTGGGGGCAAAAAATGAGCCCTGTTACCTTTTTCAAACTGTTTTTTTTTAGTGTGTATGAGTTTTCTACATGGTTATTTTATTCTCCAAAAGTTATCTGGGCCAGAATTAGTCAAACCAATGACTCTGGCTGCTTTTCTCCTCTTCATTGTTGCACGTGTGATTTTTACTGCACATAAGGCTTCTTTTACATTCTGCAGAAGCCTGCCAGTGTTTTCTGTTCTGTTTCAAAGCAAGAGTTCACATCTAAGTGTTTTCTCACTCTAGTGGTGGAAAAAGTCTGTTGAAGTGTGCTGTGATAACTCTGCAGAGTTAAAACTCAGGGGAAGAGGAATCAAGCATTTGAGAAGATGGAAATGTATTTTTATTTTAATAAAATTGATGAGCATTTTATTTTCCTTGGGTATGAATACTGTTTGCCTTGCAAATGAGAATTCAGCTTCTCAAATCAAAGATCATTTAAGCAGTTGTGAATGCATGAATGAAACGAAACAGAGATTGCAAAAGCAATGCAAATGAGTGAGGAATTTTATCTTTTTAAAAGTTGAAGTAAATTGAGTTGAGGGAATTTGAAACTGATACATAATAAAAGAAACAGGCATTTAACTGCACTCAAAACCCTGCTTGTAATACAAATGTTTTAGCAACTGCATTTTCCCCTTGAATTCAGAGCTCTGTTAGAATGTCAGTGTTACCTGCACTAGAACACAAGAGCTTTGGGGTCTGCAAGTAAAGCTTTTCTATGTGCATGTTCTTGCCTGTTCAGGAGCACAGGTGACAAGCCTTGGACAGTTGCCTCTCTTGGGGTGCCACGTCACAGTTTGTCCTTCTGTAACCTAAAATCAGGACTGCAGCCTGGTCGTGCCAGCCACAGGCAATCCCTCCAGCAGGTGGCTTATGCCTTACACTCTGTAGGGGACTCCCTAGTGACAGCAGACATTGACAGTGACAGGGAGCCAGCATCTTTGGAGCACGGTGTTATTTACTCATCCCCTGAAAACATCTGCTGGATACGCAATACGTTAGTGCACAAGATGTAGCTTTGCCTCCAAAAAGACTTACGTGGATAGGTTTTACTTGCTCATTTATAAGTTCCTCTTAGCCTAGGTAAGTCTGTCCCTGGCAGGGAGAGGTGGCTTTAACTGTGCTTTTACGAGATGAATTCACATCCCCGTTTCAACCCCGTGCACACACACCCCCCGGTTGTTCTGGAGCAGCCATACAGCTCACATGTGACCCAGAACAGGGACTGGATCTGGCTTGAAAATGCAAAAAAAGCCTGACGTGTTCTGTAGCTTTTGTTTTGTGCAGTGAAGCCAGATCTGATTCTCAGCGTGGCTGTGTCAACATGGGAGGCTCTTGTGGATGAAATCATATTGTGAGCTTACAGCACGTCTGTTGGGGGGGTTCAGCCTGTGCTTTTCTCACTGGCACAGTCGTGCTGATTTTTGGTTTTCTTTTCCTGCTTCATTCAGACCCTTTCTCTTTTCTTGAGGTATGAAATAGCCTTTGATTCAGTTGCAAGCTTTGGGAGAATTAACACATTCAAATATGGATGGATTTATGCAGGCAGTCTCCCCAGTTAATGGTGTTGGCACTGTCAGTTCCTTTTGAAGCTGTGTCTTTGAGACATTTACCTGCTTGNGTGGGCTGATTATACTGGCTTGTTATCTGTATTCACTCCTGGGGTTGGTTGCAGATACATCTCTAATGTGAGAAGATGGCATAAGCTGCCACTGTTATTATTGGGTTTTGAATATGTTGTAGTCTGGTATTTTCCTGCTTCTAGAGCTCTTTGAAGAGCCTGAGAACCAGTTGTGTGTGCTTTTTGAAGTTCTTCCTCTTGAGTGAGGCAGCAATCCCAACTGGCTGTTCCTGCTGATACGTGAACCCAAGAGCTTTTCCTTAGGACTGCATCCTGAAAAATGGATGTGGTGACATAATGGCCTCTCTGGTTTTTTACCCTTTTCCTTCATTCCTTCTCCTCCTCCCAGCTCACTGAGGAGAAGCACATAGATGCATGCCTGAAACTATGTAGAGATACCTGCAGCATTGCTAGGATTTGCATGCAAGAGAAATTGCAGGTTGTCTGTGTTTGTGTTTGCTGGGGAGGCCTCAGAATTTAATGGCAGTCTGATTGTTACTGCATTCAGGTTTCAGTGCTTGAAACAGCAAAACTGTATTAAGTCATACATAGTAATTTGAATGAAACAAGATAAAATCAAGAGGAAAGGAAGCGACTGAAGGGCCTTTAGCATGCCCTTATTAAGACTGTAACCAAAATACATGTAGAATTTAGAATTAAAGACCAAGTCTGCTTTTACACTTCTCATCTGAATATTACAGTTTCAAAGGGGAGGGATTAGTTTGACTCGTCAGTTAACAGAGAAAAGAGATGAGAGATGGAAAAATGTCTGATTCACCAGTTAATACACATCCAAAATTGTCATATTAGGCTTTGGTTTATTTTGTATATGCATGACTGCAATTTCCCCTGTGCTTAATGCACGGAGATCTAGCATTTCAGGAGACCTGGCAATAGGGATGGGAAGTGTGCTGTGTGTGGGGAGCGGCTGCCAGCCCTTCCCTGCTCTGTGGCTGGTGCCTGCACTGGTTCATCCTCTTCCTTTGGCCACTGCAGCTGGGTGCTGGGCTCTGGGACAGGCTTCAGTGTGGGAGGACCCATGTGGGCATGGCCTGATTGTCTTTCAAGACAATTTCAAAAGCACGTGTGTGTTTGTGATAGATAAAGTGGGTGTTGTTGATGTAGCTGGTTTGAATGTTTTAATGGAGAGATATAAGCTGTAATTTTTTCAGTGGAGCAATTGGCTGTGCTCTACTCTCAACTCCATCCCTTCCTCCTTCCACCATTTCTTTTTGTTATTTTTCAGAAATACAGGTAGTCGGCCCCCTAGATGTTTTGAGACTGCTAGTGCTGTGATACGTCAGGAACACAACTGCTGTGGATATTCACTTTATCTAGGCCATTGTCTACAGTTGCAACAAATTATACATAGCTTGTTATGAACAGAACAAAGACTTTTCCTTATACACTGCCAGCCCTTAAGTGCAGTCAGGTTCCTCTCCACACCTGAGTCTGCACAGCTTAAGAAAGTCTTTTTTATAAATATAAATAGAGAACATAAAAGTGATGCAGGAAAGAATCCACACTTAGTCAGCCAGTTTCCCTATGACGTGTCACTGCCTTGCAGTCCTTGCATTACCAGTAGCATTGCTTTTCAAGATGCCCTCCATAGGACAGTTCTGCAGTGATCAGTGGTCCCAGCTGTGACACCCTGTAATGGAGGCACCTCACAGCCACTTCACTGGAGGCCACTTTGTCTGGTCTGATGGAATTAAGATTTTTTTGAGCAGCGACTCTGATCAGGAGTAGTCTATGGGCAATGTGGAGTATAGTTTGAAGAGCAAAGCAGAGAGCCCAAATCAAAATCAAGAGATAGCTCTTGGAGTGAAATTGCTGTCTAGGTTGATACTACTGGCATTTGAAGGAGAGATACCAGTTGGATGGGTATGTATTTTGTGTGTTGTGGTATGCCAAACTGATATGCAGAACTGATTTACTACTTGATGTTTGTGTCATGATGGGAGGTGGAGCTCAAAAACAACAGTCATTTAGTCCTCAGTTTCTTCCCCAGTTATTTTCCTTTATTGTCTTTCTGCATTTTATTATAGCTGCAGAAGGGTACATTCCTCGAATAGATGGTGACATATATATATATAATTGAAGTCCCTATGCAATTACCATTGCAGTAAAAACAAGTGATTCAGTAACTTTCTTTCAAAACTGTAAACAAACAATGAAATTAGGGATCTGCTGGAGGTGATCATTTTCCACGAGGAGATTTGATGGTCTTGTGCCCACATGCAGAAGCTGTGGAGTTCCCAGGCCCTGCTTCTGGCCCTGGCAGCGACTTGCTCTGGTGCTGAGCAAGTTGCATCACTTCTCCCTGGCTTCCGTGTTAAATAGTTTCCTCTATTAACTGGCCGAATGGTTTGTTTCCTCTAGAGCACTTCATCAGGGAGCTGCCAAACCTGACTTACAGTGGATCCTGTCTTATTCTTTGCCGAGTCTCGCTGAAGCCAGTGGGTGTGCTTGTTAGGCCGTAATTAGACTTTGTTATGAGTAAGCAGCACCAGGCTATAAACTTAATATCCTTCTGAGGTGAGTGCTGCTTAAATAATAAGTAGCCTTCTGTTTTGTCTGTTCAGTGTAGTTTAAGTCCAGTAAGCTTTCAAAATGAAACACTATATCATATGGCTCTAATAATGTCCTGTAAATAGCAGCTATTTCATATTGCATTTAGAACTGCCTTATATTTGATGAAAATACATATGCTGATGTGACCCTTACTAATATACACTTTCTAATTCAAATAGCTTTCTTTTGCAAATGAGCTCTTCCTGGATGCTCTTGGCCTCAGCACTAATACTCATCTTGCATATTACTGTTCCTTTTAAAGCAATTATTGCTTACATGCTGTGCGGTACTTGCTGTAACAAACACTTTCATATGGAATATAAAATAAAATAGAGCTGGATATTTCAAACTTTGCATTAGCTAGAACTGCTTAGGGAATCCTGGTTTGTTTCTTCTTCAGTTTTCTCTTCCTTTTGCTTCTCTACCTATGAAAGCTGCAGAGTCCAAATACTTTTGGAATAATATGACAGGGTTAGGAGGTGGGTCATGGCGCTCAGTGAGACTCGGGAATTGATGAACTCACAGAGAACATGATCCTGTTGGTAGAAAGGCAGCCTGCATTATTTTAAATTAGTAAGTCAGCTACAGAAATTCCAGTTGTCAATGCACAACCCTTGAACTCTTTACGCTATGTAGAGCCATGGGAGAGGCATGATAGGACAGCACATGTGAAGCTGCATATATTGCCAAAAAATCATGTAATTGTGATGGTTTCAAATGTGTTGGCTGTCCTTCTCTTGCCACCTGCAGTCCCTTCATCTGGCACATCCTTTTCTCTCATGGCCATGTGGCCTCACACCATGGGTTGGCTGTGCCATTGCAGCTCTGTAAGCTGTGCAGGTTTCCTGTGAGCTGAAGTGTAAACTGGCATGGAAAAGGAGAAAAGGAAAAGGATCAGGCTTTTTTCATTGCATCCTTGCTGGGTACAGCTGGCAGGGAAAGGGAGGAGAGGGACGAAGTGGTGAGGAATGGCAATTGCTTAGCCCAAGTGCTGCTCTCCCTCTGACTGGTGAGGCCGTGGTGTCAGAGCACATCGCACAGCCAACTTACTGCCAGCTCAGACATTCCTGTGCAGAGCTTCAGATGCTTTTGCTGCTTGTGTATGCCTTCAACAAAGTGAATGTGGTTGATTTAATGCTCATTCATCATCATGTAGTTGGGACTGCTCAGGACCACGGGAGGTCGATGACCAGCTCTCTGCTAACAGGTTGCAACTTCTGAAGAGGCACGAGACAGAAACCGCTTCCCGTGTGCGGTCCCTGAAAAGCCACCATGCCACCTCCTCCTGGGATGGGCTCTCTTCCTGGCCCGGGTGGGTGTCTTTAGGGATGAAAATAGGAAGTATGTGAGGAAAGGTCTTGGTGAAATGGTAACCAAGAAGGGGGAATAAAGCACAAGGAGGGTAGGGGCTCCCCCGGAGGCATTCTGGCTGTGCTTGTGGTGTATCGGACCCATCGGTGCTCTTCAGCACTGGAGGAGGCTTATGGCAGGCCCCAGGAGGCACCACAAGAAGGGGTGGGCAGAGGAGGTGTAATTTGTGTGGATTTTGACTTTCCCCTCAAGCTCTTTCTAAACAGAAAAAAAGGAACAAAACCTTTCCCCCAAATGTTTCTTCATAAAAGGTGTAAAAACAACCGCAAACTCCTTTGTGTTACGCAGATAATTCAGAGGGCGCCTTAAACACCAAATTCAGTTGTTTGAAGTTATTTTTTGTTGAAGTTGTATGTGTGCTTCTAAAATTTCTAGGTGATTAGATGTTTGTTTAACAAAGGACCTTGTTTTCTTTGAACTAAACTAAATACCTGAGATTTGAAAGGACTTCTTAGGCAAAAGAGCCACCTTCTCCTCCCAAGGACTAATTACTGAGGCCTTCTGTCCTCTCAGGAATCTCATCCTCTTAGAATACATATTGCATTTTCAGAGTACATTTCTTTGCTCAGTTTCTCTTGTTGGGATTAGCTATTGTAGTGCTGTCACCTACCCTGCAGGGTTGCTCCTGCTTGGCTGCACGAGGGAGAAAAGGGGGAAATTACTGCAGCTCACAAAGATGCTTTGCCCTAATTATGATTCTTACATCGAGGAGCAATGGTCCCCCCAGTGCTGACCATGGGAAAGCACGCATTTGCCAAGTGTGCACTCCTGGAGATCCAGGACAAGCAATGACCTCTATTCAGGTATAAAGAAAATTTCTAATTCAGCTACTCCAGGTATGAGTTTGATGAATTTGTTTCTTGGGTTTTTTTTTTTTGGTTTGTTTTATTTTTTTTTTCCTTATGCAAGTATATACATTTTTAAGGGAGGCAGATGTTATTCCTTGCAGCAGAAAAGGACTCAAGTTTCTTTTTGTTTGGTTAAGTAAAAATAGGATGTCAGTACATGTACAGGCTACTTTTGGTGCAGTCAGAATGGGCACCCACTACATGGCCTTGATTACCCTAAGGGAACAGAAGGACTCTGGTTTTTCATTTTCACAATTTAAGCACAGTAAAATGCTGTCAAAAAAGGTCCATCAAGATCCTGTAAGTTTGAGGAGGCCCTTTTCTTCTGATTTTTTTCCTTTCTAAGCTGCTTGGTCTTCCAGTGGTCTCCAAACTTTTGCATGCTGTGCAGTAACAAAGCAGAACATTAAATCTTTTAAATCCTAAGAGTGCCAGCAATCTACTGAGCATTTCACAGTGCTGTTGTCAGTGAAGAATGCTTGTGTGTATTCTCTACATTGTAATCCCCTGAGTGTGAAATTAGATCTGGTAACAGTTTATTTTTCTCTTCTTTAATTCTTTTTCATATCAAATATTAAATGTACTTTAATCATCCTATCTGTTTCTGGGTATATAAAGCAAAGGATTACCCTTTTGGTAAGTAGGTTTCCAACTTCTTTTTTTGGTAGCACAGCTTAATAGTATAATTTAAATGGAATAAAAGATTGTGTGAAGAATTATAGGCATTCCCCCCCTTTATTTTTATATGTGGGCTCCTTTTGAATGTTTATTAATGTCAGTCCTATGCATCTCTTTTTATATTTTAAAAATCTGCTTTAGTAGCATGTGGCCTTTTTGTGGTCGAAGTTGGGCTTAATGAGTGCTTTCAAAACATTACTTTGCTAAACATAATGATAGTATTGTANTACTGCTGATCACAAGTGGTAACTGACAAGACTTTTTTTTTTTTATTTTTCCCCTTAGTTTAATCAAGTGAGTACACTTTTTTCTATCTGTGTCTTCAGCTGTGAAATGAGACTAATGCTTACCTGGCACATCATGGAGTAATGTGAAACTAGCTAGTGTCTGAGATTTAGAGGGGGGCCAGGGGAGCAGGGAAAGTGTGTGAGTGACTGATATTTAGTAGCTGGCATGGATGTACAGTTATCTGCAAGGATGAAAATATGTAGACGACTGAAAAGACATGAATGAGACAGAATTGGATTAGTTTGAACAAAGAAATCCAGTGGTACAGATGGCTTAAACAGCTGAAATTGCACTGTGCTTACCAGCATGATGAAATCCTTTCTTGTGATATGGGAAGCCCTGTGTTGTGAAGAATGGAGAAAGTTCAGATTCCTTTATGGAGAACTGAGCTACTTAGGAGATGTTCCTCTATAGAGACAGCAGGTAGTGCTTTTTGTAAATGTGGTTTGAGTTTACAAATGCCTTGTGAGTTAAATCTGGAGAGAGAGTGGATAGTCAAAGGGAAGCAAGTAAGGCCATTTCTGGATGCAGGCATTAATTGGGGAAATAATTTTATTTCTATGTAAAACAGATTTCTAGCCCCTCCTTACTACAAGTAAATTTAAATGGTAAAGTAGTTAATTTTAAGTAGTTAATATTTTTGCATTTAGATGACCAAAGAGAAGAAAGGGCTTGCTTTCATGCTTGTAAAAGAACAAGTTGTCCTTGGTGTTGGGAATATGGTTGGTTGCTCCTCATCTGAAAATAAAGCTAGTTTTAAAAAAATGTCTAACCATGCACAAGGTCTGCTGCTGTAGAGAAACATGCGTATTCTTTGCTTTAAGTGAATAAATTTTTTCACTGATTTATCTTCAGTCAGGACTGTAATGTGGTGAAGTTGTGAGGGACCTTGTTGTAATGAATCCTGGAATGACAGGATTCATTGCCCTATTTAAAACAGTCAGGTAAGACTGTGGAAAACTTAAACTTCCTTATACTGATAAGCTCACAGGAGGTGCCAACTAAGACTAGCAAAGAACGAAGATTCTTTTTTCTTTAAAGCTGAATCACAAAAATATTTTCATGCCTTTTAAAATAATAAGTAAGCGCTTTGAGTATTCATAGATATCCTTGTTTGAGACCAATCTAAGCTGCTTTTGTGCTTGAAGTTTTCTGTAATTCTGTTCAGGGTAGGTCAGAAGCAGTGTTTGTTGAAGCTGCATACTTAGCCTTCCCATGGCCTTACATGTTTTTACTGAAAAGTATGAACACTTGAAATGTTGGAATTTCCTTTAAGCATCAGCACTCTAGGCTTTTGCTTCCATTTTCTTTAATCAGGGTATGTCTGAAAAACTATGCTGACATGGCAGTTATTGTCCACATGATAAATGTTTACATTGTGCTGCAAAATCAGGGGAAGCTCATGCAAAAATTTCATTGTTTGAGATTTGAGATACAGGTGTGTGTGGTTTCAGGATGCTTTTGCATCTCTTGTTTCCTGGAGAATCCTCTGATACAATAATTGTGGCATTTTTCTCATGTGTGAAACTTGCTGCTGTTAGCTATGCTTTTCTGGCTTCTAGAGGTGTTTAATGAATTCTTCTTTTTGAAATCCACTGCACTTTTTGAGAAGTGTGGCCAGATCAGAGTGGAGCAGGCTCTCCTGTTTATCACTTTCCTTGCAGGGAGAGTCATTCAGCTGCTGTGCAGCTGCCTGGTGTGGCTCACTGCAGTTCATTTGCCTGTGACCTTTCCTGTGAGAGCTGTTGTACTCTTGTTGGTCAGTGTACTTCTTGCTCACACTTAATAAAGGCAGGTCCTTTTGATGCTGTTGGCACAATTCTGTATGCGAAGGCTCCAATGATTTGGTCGCAGCATAAGCATAATGAAGTCATGCATGTTTGCTCATTTTCTGCCCAAAAGGCTTGGTGAGAACTTGTGCATGCCTTTGTTTTAGGCATGTGTCATACCCAGGATATAACTTTTGTTTTAAAATTGAGCAGGGAAGTGTAGTGGAACCCATCTTTCATGATCTTTAGGATTGTTTGTTTCAGTGGGACACTATCTATGTAGAGAAAAATTCATTATTCAAAAAAAGCCCAGGTCAGCCAAGCACAAAAAACTCTGTATGTCTGCCATGGCTTATAAGCTAAGCAATTTCATCTTAGAACTTGATCTAAAAGACTTTGAAAAGCTTTCCTTCCTCCATTTGGAGGTATTTAATTTTTTTAGTGAATACAGCAATAAGCTTGTTGACTGGATGAATCCAAATTTCGTTACAATACTATTTTAATTGGAAGATGAAAGAAAAGCTGTTAGAACCAGGGGCAAAAGCAAATATGAAAGAAGTGAGAATGCTCAGAGGGAATCCATCCCTCGCTGGAGTGGCCTTTGGTATGCGCTATAGTAACACATTTAAATTATTCATACAAAAAAATTCAATGTAAGTAAAAACCATTCAGTGCTTTTTCAATAATCTTCTTCTGAAGAACAAGAGCTTTTAAAAACCTGGTAGGTTTAGAGACCAGGTTTTGAAGATTTTAAAAGAAATATTGCTCTTAGATAGACGTAGTCTTGTAGCTAATAATATTGAGAACTCAGTGGTGCCTTCCAGTGATCACAACTGCTTCATAAACGCTTTGTCTAGTCTTGCTTCTGTTAAAAATAATGAGAGTTTTGCCACAGGCTTCAGTGGAAGCAGGCTATGTCTCTTTAGTGAAGCAAAGCTCAAATAATTAAAGTTTGGTAGTAACTGTGAAATTAAAGCACAGGCACAGAGTCAGAGACCAGAGAAAAATCCTGGCCCCATGGAAATGCACTGTCTTCCATTGCGGGTTTCCTCGCAGAGCTTTTTAGTAACCTATTCATTTGAGATAACTGCTGTTGTGTAGTTTTTTCTGTTTGTAAAGTGGAGGAAATAATATCACAAATCATAAGGTGGTTGTGGGCCTTCATGTATTAATAATCTCTAATGGAGTGTTGTCTTGGTTGAAGCATGATGTGGGTGTGTAGATAGATTATTGAGTCCCTTGTAAACAATAATGTTTCTCCTCCCTACGTACTAATCCATGACTGGAAATGCAGCAGAAAGAAATCTCATTTATTAAACAAAGGCATATTTATGCAGGTACCAATTAATTCTTTTAAGGTATCTGTAGCTGTATGGTGATTTCAGACAAGGGCGTCTCCTCCTTGATGATCTTAATGGTGTTTTTCTTGCGTATTTTTTTCCACCTACTGCAGGAAATGAAGGAATCGTGGCCCTGCCTTCACAGCATGTTCATGTAGTAGTACATGCTGTGTTTCTTTGTGGAAAATGCCATGCTGTCACACACAAACAATGACAGGTTGTGCTGGCTGTGTTGCATCAGATCTCTCCTGTTGAAGATGATCAATAAAGATGCTGAGGCAGAGCCGTGGTTTTCCCACCGGGGGGGCACTGTTGGGAATGTGAGGCTCAGAAGTGGGTGTCTAACCTGCCTCTTGCTCAGCACCCGGCCTGGGAGCTCCACTGAGCTTCAGTGCCAGTCGTGGGAGTCTGAGTGAGCCTGCAAATGTTGGGCTTCAGTCAGGACTTCCTTCAACCTGTGGTGAGACGCCACTCCACCCCAAGTCTCACCACAGCCTTTCTCTGTGGCTTTGAAGAGGGCAGTTTGGAGGAAGTCCTGATTTATTTTTGCTTTACAGAGCTGGGATTTAGTATGCAAGTTATGAGACCCGTAGGAATCATCAGCCAACCCTTGCATCCCTTTGATGACTTGCTGTGGCAGCATTGTGGAGCAGTGCTGCGGTGAGACCTGTATATTCTGCAGTCCTGAAAGACATGAGAAGTATTTGCAACAGCTCTTTAATGTACAGCCTATGAGCAAAGGCAAAGTTAAATTAGAAGTATGGGTGATGCAAAGGTTTGTGGCAATGCTGAGTTATATCTAAAAGAAGACAGTAGGAATTGCTGCAAAATGAATTGTCAGCAGAGCCTAAGAAAAGCTATCTGTGAGTTGAATGGTGCCTCCTCCACTACTGTGGTCCCACTCTCCATTCTTTGCTGAGCCACTTCAGTAAGCAGACAGAAACAAAACCCATGGGATGACACGACAGAAAAAAAAAAA
>VZUA01075221.1:838-20279 GCA_013401035.1 Horornis vulcanius | reverse complement strand
GCGGCGGCATGGCCGCGTCCCGCGGGACTCCGGGAGCGCCGGCGCGGGGAGGTGAGTGCGCTGCGGGAGGTGTGGGGGGGTCTCACACTGCGCTCCCCACTCTCCTCCTTTCCGCGATCCCGGCTTGGACGCTGCGACGGGGCTGGCGCAGCCATCCCTGGGATGGGGAGCGACGGACACGTGTGGGGCAGCCGGGAGCGCCAGGGCCCGGCGCGGTGGGGCTCGCTTGTCGCCCGTCGGAGCGGGATTCCGCGGACAGCCGCGGGCAGCCCAGTACCGTCCTCCCGATGGATACGGGGACGTGAGTCGCTCTGGTCCTTCTGATGCCAGGCCTTCCACGTTTGGCACGCGGAACTGTGGGGACAAGGGAGAGTTTCCGACAGCGGAACGGGGTGATGAGGGAGTTGATGCCGGCAGCGCGCCAGAGCGGTGGGACGTGGAGCTGATGGTCCGGGGGGCGTTTTGGCTTCTCACATAAATCCGTTTGCCAACACACACACACAGAGATAATACAGAGCAGGCGGTGCACAGCGAGGAGCACAAATGGACCGTGGGGAATTACTGCAGGGATAAGCCAGGTACCGTAAGCAACAAGAACAGCAGGGTTTGTGTCCTTGTCGAGAAGTCTGTATGTCTGCACCCTTCTGGAAGGAGCTTAGCTAGAACTCACCGTAGATAAACTGCAAGAAATCCCCACGCTACACTGGTCCTTTTAAGAGAAACCTGGGTGTTTTGAGGCCGGAGCAACAGCCTGGGTTATATCTTCTGGTCCTGTGGAAAGGCACAGAGAAAAAAGGGACAAAACTGACGATTATAATAATGCTGCTTTGCAGGCCTTACCAGGTACAAGTTGTCTCTAAAATGAGTATGTTTGGTTTTAGAAAAGTGTTCTCCAATGAAATTGTTATTCTGAAGTGGTATCTAGAGATTTTATGGGTTTATTTGGTTTGATCCGAATGAAACAGCCAGTTTAATGTTTTCACATTTGAGAGAAGAGAGTAGCTTTCAGTTCAGGTTGGCTTTTAACTTCTGCTGTCCAGTCATTAATTGTGAGAAGGACACAATGAAAGGAAGTCATGTGCAAGCAGGCAGTTTCAAACCTAGAGTTAGAGCACTTTTATTCTGTGCTTGGGCCTTTGATAGTGAGTGGTCTTTTAAATGACAATTGTGTTGTTTGTCTAGTATGTGCCCTTATTCTGTTCATAAAAGTAATATCAATTTATGCTAGTAGTTAAAGCAGTACTCTTACCTTATTTCTGTGTTGCAGTATGTTGGCATGAACCTCATGCATGAAAAACCAGACCCTTTTAGAGCATTTCCACACTGGTGTAATTGCACCCAGAGGCAAAGCTGTACTGTTTTAACTGTTGTAAAGAACATATACCTGAGTCTGTGCATCTCTTCTGTGTATATATAGGTCTGTGGACTACTGGAGATGATGAGGCTACCCTGAGGTTTTTTCAGATAACTCTTGTAAAGACATTGGCACCAGTTCAAAGAAAAAAAGGAAAAATTTTGAAGGAAAATGGAAACTCAGGGGCCTATGCTGTTTTCCTTTTACTGAGCAGAAACACTAATTGAAATGACGAGTGGACTTTTTCTGTCTTTGCTCCAAACTCACTTTGCATTCCCTGGCAGATCATTTGGAGTCTCTAGGTAATGAAATATGTAAAAATCACTGTTGAAGATCAAAATAATAGGTGTCAGGCTAAATTAACTTTTATGTCAGCCTATAGACTTCCATGTACATCCTGGCGATTCATCTCCCCTTAAGACAGGTCTGCCAGCATGCTGGCTGGGAGTCATAAAATTGGCCTTGTAACTGTTGTCTCTCATGTTAACCATGACTGACTTCAGCATTAACATCTTCCCTTGGATAAAGGCAAGAGTGCCCAGTAGCTCAAACAGCCTTTTCAAAATTATTTGTTTAGAACACAGTCACTTAGGGTCAAAAGATCTTCAGAGTATAAACCACATTGTCTGTGGGCAAAGAAATACCCCACTCTAATATTTATTATTTCTCTGCCTCTGAACAAAATCCTTATTCATTCAGAGGTTTAATTTCTACAAAACTATTCTCTCTGGCAACATCTTGCACTTGCATGTGCACCTGAGGTATGTCACATACTTGGAGGCAGCACATAAGAAAATAAATTAACGTACTATTTCCTGGTTTGCTGGTTCTATTTACAGGAAAGCCTGTGTGTTATATTCTAATCCAGGACAGTGTCACTTTCTAGTTAGTTAGTTCCTTCCAGCAGCCTTCATCAAGTGGATTTTAATAAATACATCACTGTCCACAGTACAGTTTGTTCAGTCTGCAATAATTACATGACTTCTTACAGCATCTGTCAAAGGATTTTAAAATCCTTCGTATTTTTTCTGAAAGTGTGTCTTTCATGGTTTCATCAGCAGTCTGACAGTTATGGTTTCCTGCTCAAGTGCTTTTGAACACATACTACTGGGGTGCAGTATGTCCAAGCACAACATGTTACTCTGATTCCTTCCATGTCTCTCTCATTCCCCATTTTTAAGAATATCCAGTTTACTCTGGAAAACAAAAGTTTGACTGGTCTTGCACACGTCTACTTTTTTTGTTTTTGTTCTACCTAGAGGATACTCCAGTGACAGCTGGTTTGTTCCTCATAGTACAGCCATTACTTCTTTTGCTCAACTCTTACGTTCTGTTAAGGGTACTATTAGAGCTGCTCAGTGCAGTGGATTCTGGAATGCAGGGTTTTCTCTTTTCTGGTCACTGAAAGGCAGTCCCATGTACTCTTAGACCCAAAAGATTTCTCCATACAGGTTAATGGATGAGTTCCTCTTAGATTCTCAAGCACTCCCATGTTCACAGGCCCCTTTGTGGATTCTTAAGTCTAAGTCCATTTCTGGACCTTGGGCCACTGGCTCAGACAATAAGGGTGGGGAATGGACAAGTGTTTCTTAAATTTCATCCCCAGTTTATCAATAACTCCTGACAGCTGCATTGTAGTGACATAGTCCTTCTCATTTGCTACTCCAAGCTGCATTGGAGGGTACAGTGCTGTGGGACACCTTAGGCAGTGCTCATGCATGCATCAGGGTAGCCCTGCTGAAAGACTAATTGAAGGGATTCCCCAGCAGCAACCCCGGGGGAAGAAAGGGAAACATCTTGTTCCCTTTTTGATTTCCTTTCCTTGGGAGAGCCAGGCAGTGAGGGAAATGGCAACAGCAGCAATATATGTGGCTGTGCCCTGCCTTTAAGCCAGTTCTCAAGATATGGAGGGTAAAGGAGGGATGGTACTTGTGAGTCCTATTTGGGATGGCAAGGACTGATCAGTACTGAAGTGCACTAGTGAAAACACTGTAAGCACCTCACTGTCTGATTCAGAAGGACAGATGCATTTGTGGATCCCTTGAACATTACCATGTCCTATAAACCTCTCGGAATTCTGTGTTTGGGCTCCCTTAGCCTGCATGGAGGTTTCCTCCTTTTTGCCAGCAGCTTGGTGTTGGCTGTCAAAATGGATATGTGCATTGGCCGTTGTCTTGCATGTACCCCACAGTCATGGATCCCTCAAATATTAGAATAATATCCTAGTTTGTTGCCTGGACTTTGTCTCCAGGCACCCACTGTGCTCACAGCTGGACTCTAGGCTCCCTCCATCTTCCCAGACACAGGTTTTCTACTCACTGGCTACTGCAGTTTGTACATTGCTACCAAATTACGCATAGATACACTGTGGTCCCTCCAGTTGCTGGTTCCTGGATCTGCAGACCTTGAGAGCTGCAGCATCTTCTGCAGTTGCTGGCACTTCGACTTTGCCAGCAGTATCACATATAGAACAGAGGGTGAATTATACAAAAGAGTAGTTAAGGATTTAGTAAGAAGAAGGAAAAGAGCTGCAGGGTTTGATCAGAGAACCTTACCTGTTGTTTAAATACAACTTGCCCTTTTTATTCTTTCTTCCATTCCCCATCTCCATGGCCTGGTGCTTGCCACTCTGCCCCTTCCCTTTCTCTGTCCCCTCTGCTAAATTCCTCGTAAAGTATACAAAATCCCACTATCACCTTCTGATCCCATCCACAAACACCCTCAAAAATACCATAGTACATATGGTAATCACACGTTTCCCCTTTCATATCAATGACAAAGGTTCATCCTGACCCTGTTCAGGTATGTGTGAGTAGTTCCCTTAATGCCATTAGTCCCCATATTGGCAGAGAACTTACTGTCTGTTTCCACCTGCTCATTAATATTTGTGTGTAATCTACCGCTTTCCTTGTTATTTGTTGTTTCTTTTATACTGAACAGTCTTTAACCAAATAACTGGTGGACTAGATGCCTTCCCAGCTCCTGCTTCCTTATACTACCACTCCTATTCATATCAGACTGAGTGCTTTACCTCCCTCCTCTCTAAAATATCCACAGCATGCATGGTGGTGAATGGCTGCTGCTGGCTGCTCGTGTCTGTGGGTGAAAACTCCAGCAAGGTGACACAGCAGCCATCGCCCTGGGCACACAGTTGCCTCTTCTTGTCTCTTCATTCACAAGAGATCCTCAGACCTTAGCCTGGTGAGCAGCCCACGTGTCTCTGCCCATTTCTGATTCATGAGAGGTTGATATCCTCTCGGTACCCTTCCTTAAAACCCCCCACCAATTCCAAATCATCACACATGTGGTTGCATCCTCAGTTGTTTTCCCACAGGGCACTTCCAAGCTTCCAGAATACCACCAGTGACGTGTTTCTCAGGTTAAATCTTTGTGTGCAGTAAAGGATTTCGAGAACTGAGGCTTCTACCATACTACAGGTTTTGGGCAGGAAGAGAAGAGATTCCTTTTACTAGTAGGTATTATAAACTCTGTAAAGGATGCAGATTAATCATTGTGAACTGAACAATTAGCAATTACACCTGGAGGACAGGTTCACTAATTAATTCTGGAAGTGCAACACAATTTATTTTAATATGATTACCAGAATGGATCTCCTAAAGCAGTTTTATTTAAAGATGTTTTAAGAGCCTTTTTTGTGATATTTAATTAAAAATCCAATCTCAAAGTAATTTTAAACATTCACCTGATAAGCAAGTGGATCTTTTGGAGGACTGGAAATTACTAAATTATTGTTATAAAATCACCTTTCATGTGCTTCTCTGCTTGAAAATTAAAGAGGCAGAATCCTTTCATGTATCTTGCAGTAATATTTTAGTGTTTTTAGCCTTCACATCACATTTCTTAAATACCTAATGATGGGAGAATATACAAGTGAAACTAAATATTTCATTAAACAGGTCATAATGGCTTAATAAAATAAGTGATGGATTGTATTGGTTGGTAATAGAGATCTGAAGTGCCTGTGATTCCGGCCATAATTTTACAAATAATTGTGTTGCAAATGCGCAGTGTATTCTATCTGAAGACAAGGGGCATCCCCACACCTCGGCATGAACGCGTAATTTCTGTTAGCACAAGGCTTAGGATATGTTGTGTTTCCCAAAAATACCCAATAAAGACTTGCTGTTTGGTTTTCTCTGAATTCAGAAAACTTTCATAGCTTAAAAGCAAAGATGGATGGTCTTTATCTTCCTATTTCATTTTAGTAGTGTAAGCCAATTCATTTCTGCTCAATAGCAAGTAAAGGCTTTGATACAGGAACAAACTACTTTGTATCAGCTCCTCTATACTCCAGCCAGAGCTCGTTTAGAAGTGAGCTGCTTCAGACTGCCTGGTGAGCAGGTACACCACTTAAACATGGTAACTTGTTTGCATGTTAAGGCCTTGAAGTTCTTTGAAATCTCTTCTCAGTCTTTCTACCTGCAGTAGTACAAGAGTGAGTGGTGTTTCATCAGTCCTCAGACTGATGAAGACCTTTTAACTGTTTCTGTATTGGCAAATATCTGATTCTTACCCAAACAAGCTTGCTCATCACTTGAATAAATAATAGATGTGGACATGCTTTATTTAGATGTAGAGGTATAGGCTAGAGTGTTTTGAATGTTCTGAGTGTAACACAGATGCCAGGATAATTTGTTATGCTATTGAAACACCTTGCTCACTGCTTTGTTTTTACTGGGGAGTACTGGTTGTCTGGAACAGCACTATAGTTATAGATTCTTGCCAGCAATCATGACTGCCACAGGGTGTGCCTGTCATATAAACAGGTCTTAGAGTTCACCCTTTGAGGCTTCAGCCAGCTTTCTTGGTGAAGGGATGTAGGGTTTAAACTAGCATATGGTTGTGTATACAAACAGTGGGAAAGGAAGAAACAAACTTAAGTACTATGAAATTATAAGCGTTAAGTATTTTAACTTCAGTATAGGTTAAATTTGTCTATCCAAACAGCTTTCATAACCTTTCCCAGCCCCATGTGCTTTCTTTCACCATGTCCTGTCTTGAAACCTCTGCTAGAACTCTGCAACTTTGTATGACCATTTATATCCTAAAACTGCAGTTGTTTCCAGTCTCTCCCTGAGGTTTTTGCTTCACATTCTCCTCCACAAACTCCCAGCAGGCTGAAACCAAGAGAAAAGCCTGAAAGCATTTGAATGTCTTTCTGTGGGCTTTTTAAAGTAGCTTTAAATATTGCATCAATAAAAGCCTCACACAACGCAGGAAAGAACATGACATTCAAGAAGCAGGAGGAAAAAAATGTGTAGAGTTTTGTACAACTTTAAAGCAGGTCTGTGCCTCTGAAGAGCTGGGCACATCGTCCTGACCCAGTGTCTCACAGAAATGAGGGAAGTGTGTTTGTAGAAGTCTGGGGTTTTTGCAGAGTTGTTGTCTACAGTACTTAATTTCAGTCACTTGAATGGGAAAAGACTAGTGTTCAATGACCTGATAATTGTTGTATTGAATAATGTATTAGTCAGTACCACTAAAACCACATAACCAGACTGAAATTGTGCTGTGGCATCCCTGCCTATGGTCAGGGCAGGTTGGAACTAGGTGCTCTTTTAGGTCCCCTACAACCCAAACCGTAGCAGTGCATGTTAACTTTTTATGTCTCCATAGGAAATGGTATAGCTGCAATAGTCTGATCATTGATCCCAAGACCTGATTTTCCAGCAGGTGTTTCCATGATCACTGCTTGTTTACCATTTTGTCCTGATATTCTGCTATAGTAGACCTTTAAGTTAGAAATTGTAGTAGGTGTTTTGTCAGTAGGTTCAGTGGTCCATAGACTCTTGTCAGTGCTTTGTACTGTGTTTCTTTAAACTTTCCTTTTGATATTTTTGCCCTTTGTTTTCACTGGACCATGTCTTCCAGTTGGTCTTTTTTTAAAAATTTTGTGTATTTTTCTCTGATTTTTATGACTCACAGGCAGTGACTAGTGTGAAATGGCCCACCTTTTCTGTTTGATTCTTGCTCATTGAACTGTCATCCTCACTTTTGTCTTCGGAAACTTTGTACCCAAGCAGTAGCTACTTGCCCTGTGTAGTTGTAGCAGGTTAAAGGCCTTGTCTTTATCCCTCTGGTATAGAAGCTCTATAACTTGACACACCATCTGTTTCAGCCTCATGGTTTTTTGTGTTATGTTGTGTCTCTTTTCACCTGAACAAATCATAAGGCACAGTAGATAAAGGTGCTACAGTCCCTGCAATTGTATTGCACGGTTTGGCATTTCTGCTTTGGATTACATGAAGTGAGTGTTCCCACACCGAACAGCCCCTTGGTTTAGACCCAGGCATTTCTGTTAAGGCTTTGGGGTGCATTTTTCGTGTACCTGGGCTCCAAACAAATCCTGTTTACATGCTCTGAAACTGATCTCTAAACCCAGCCAATGCACAAAGCAGCTGGAGAGTGATCGGGGGCTGCAAGACTCCTGTGTGGGTCAGAGCTGTGCTGAGATGCAGGAGGAGATCCAGGGCTGGTGGGCAGCACTGGGGGGCTTGGCACAGCACTATCCCATCCAGAACCTCGTGCCAAGTTCATGGCATGTGCTGCAGGGTAGGCCTGTGAGTCCCATGGTGGAAGTGCACGAAGCTTACAGTATAAAACCAGCAATGGTTGTGAAACAAATGTGTGCAGTTCTAAGTGATACTGCTGTCAGAGGAGCATTTCTCTAGCATTTGTCTTGACCAGTGTGCCAGCACTGAATTTTGTTATGACTTCATAATGCGTGAATAAATGAGGTAGAGCTTTTTCTCTAAAGACCAGTATGTAAAAAAACCCATCCTGCTGGAGGTTTTAATTTAATTTGGTCTTATATGGAATGAAAACATGCAGTCTGTGTTATTACTGTACTAATTTAATGTTCAGCCTGCATGTATTTATACAGTTAGCAAAATGTTGCCTGAAAAATATAAACAACTTGAATTACTAATTCAAACATTCTAATTCTGTTTCTCGATGAAGTTAATTTCAATTATTGTATCATCCATGTCCATGAGCTACATTAGCAGTATCAGTTAGCAAGCATATATCATACTTAGGAAGTCAAGATCTGTGTTATATGTTTAATGAATGCATGGAGGACAGTATCAGAAAAATATTAATTTCAAACTCTGGTACAATGTCAGAATACCTTCACAGAAATTTTATGTAGCCTGCTGTGAGATGTCCCTGGGATCTATAAGACATCAGAGCCCTGACCTAAAAATTCTTTCCTCTCAAAATAATTTTCAAAAATGTATGTGTAAAGAGTATAAATAGTGGATTATTTGAAGTACAGTCAAGGCTTTGTTTTCATGAATCATGATATCAGTTAGGCTGAACTATGTTGATTCACATCACTGCACACTATAATGAACTTTCCTTTTGAGCCACTGTTTTTTCCAATTTGAATACCAGTTTATGGAGTTTTGATTCTAAAAGTGGAAACAACTTATTTTGCTATTCTCCATCTGGAAAAGCTCCAGTTCACTGAGAAAGCAGCAACAGACCACAGAAATTCTAACATCACAGGCCCTCTTCCTCATATGCATTCTTCATTAAGTACAACATTCACTTAATTCAGCCTTGAAGGCTCTCTGTGTGTCAGGAAGCTCAGTCAGTATATCTGAGAGAGATTTCAGCCTGTTCTGTCAGTATGACATCCACACACAAAAGGATGCCAGAAACGAGACCTCTCAGGATGCATTTTGAGGTTGGTTCTCGACTATATGAATCTGAAAAAATTGAAGTGATATTTAAAATATAAGTTTCACACTATTTGTATTTGTGTTTTTTTCACATAGCTGCCTTTTTCAGAGAAAGTCTACCAGTAGAAAAGTTGTAAACCCAGCAATGCAAACATTTTAGTTAGGGGCATGGTAGAAATTCCCATCATAATGACGTGGGGGTGTCTTATAGGAACTGCTACAGCAGACTTTATATTTTAAGGCAAATCACATAGCCTTTCCTTTAGTTACAGAGTGTAAAGCAATTGTTTAAAAAGACCACGAGGCAATTCTTTTAACATCAAAAGGATAAACGTGCTTGGAAATTGAATCCTGTTAGAGGAAAAGAACATGTGACAAGAAAAGGAAAATCCTTGTACTAAAGCATTATTGATCACTACTAAATGATCATGATAAAAAGTAGAGAGTAAAGTAATTAACCTGCTTTACATAGCAATGCTGGCATAGAAGTTACTGGGCTCAGTACAGTATTTGTTAAAGGCACTGCAAAGATATATTGTAGCAGTGAAGTATTACTATCATATTAAGCACATTATTAAGACCCCTCCTTTCTGGGAGAGCTAAGGTCACAGACACAGTAAATGTAAAGTAAGACATGCCTTTTTCCAGCTTGCTGCTTTTGCAGAGGGTTAAGCAGAACAGTGGCAGTGGTAACATACACAAATACTACATTTGCATATACTTTTTTTTTTTACTTGTGATGCTTTCCAGTATGATTTTTTTAATGTTTTTAAACAATGGTCTAGATCACCTTGACACAAAATTGTACTTTTCTTTTTTTTCTTTTTTTCCCCAGGAATGTTCATAGGAAAATAGCAGAAATTCAGTCTTTATACTGTAAATTTCAACAGGGTTGCTTATGCTTTATTATGATGTCTTTGGTATGCCTTTGTACTAAATAGTAAGTTTAACAGAATAAAGCTACTAATTTTTGTTAGATAGATTTGGGTGATAAGTACAAAAGAAGAACCAGGAATGGTCACTTTTGTCCTTCCATTTCAGATTCTTCTGTTGGATATTTTCTTCCTCTTCTTTGTAACTCAACATTCTGAGTTTCAGTCTACATAATTACTTTGTTAATCTTTCCAGATAATAGTCTAGGTTTTAGTCATTGCTTCTAATCCCTTATTTTAGTATATAATATGGATCTCAGCTCTCCATGTCTACTAAGTCATGTGATCACACTAAACAAGGAAAAGTAAACAAATTTTGTTTAACAATAGTCATAAGAAATTAGAGAAGCTCCAAAAAATATAACAAAAATTATTCAGTACATAATTCTGAAGTAGATAAATATTTTCATATTTGTGACCAAAATATGAAACCCTGAATTTAGTAACACTAATGTAAGTCTGTCATTTACCCAGGAATGAGGCATTATACGGCTCTGAGCTTGCAATAGAACCTGCTGTAGTGTGTTAAATATTTATAAATTGCATATTAACATCAGCACTTAAATATTGTTATGAATACTTATTAGGGTCACTTTCATTAGTGTGTGAGTGGGCATGTGTGTCCCTCTGTGTGAGAGCAGTAGGTTTGCTCTGGTCTTTACAGATGTGGGGATTTGTCTGGGCTCCAGCAGAAAGACAACAAGCAGTGGCATGTATCTGCTGCTGAACTGGGCAATAATGTAGTCTATTATTTAAGCATGATCTTATTGGCAAGCACGTTGGTTTTGTTTTATTAAAATTCCAACACTTCACATTTTTATTAATCACTTTCCCAGTGCTATTCAGTTGTGTTCTGATGCCTGTGCTGTGGTACCCATAGCAACACTTGTTAATGCTAATGAAACTGCACCATCCTAAGCTCCCCGACAGAGCAGCCCTGTTAAATATGGCTATTAAGCACAGTTGTATTTCTGTTAGTTCCAGCTCCCAGCAGACACCTGCTCTATAGAAACTCTGTTCTGAGTTACTAGGATTCCGTAACTTACAGCTTTCCTTAAAGCTGTCATTTAACTGGAATAAAATTCTCGTATTCCTAGACAGCAAATGCTACAGAATATGTACAGTTTCTGTAAAATTGACAAGCTTTAACTGTAGGATTAAGTGTTCTTTTGAAGTGTTCATTTGCATTCAATGAAAAACAGGCAGGGCTGAGACTGATTGATCTTGCGGGAAGCTGCAGGATGTGTTGTCCCCTAGAGCACATGGACATTTTAACTAAATATCATTCATAGTGTGTTAACAAGCGGAAGTAATAGCTAAATAATTCCTCATGAACTCAGACTTAATTCAACTTAATAGAAGTACTTGAGGGCTTTAATATATTGAGGTAGGAGAAGATTATGTACATTGATTCTTCTTTCACTAGGAAACATATTTGCATGTAGTATTGGTGAGGACCATGACAGGGTGTTTTATTTTCATTATTCTGAGTTTTGGCTTTGAATACTGTTTATTTGGCAAGTCATTAGTCATCCATCTTTTGTACTCTGAAAAACAAAGGAAAAATCCTGTAATCAGTATAAAATTGCTTCCAAGAATATGACCACAAATTAGGGAATACTGCTGTGCCAACAAATAGATGCTGCAGTGCCAAGGCTGCAAACCAGGGAAGCTGTCGTGTATGTATTTTGAGTGTCAGGCTGATCCTTCTCGATACTCTTTTATCATCTCAAAAACAATTGATTCCAAGACAAAGCTTTAAAACTGCTCATTTCCTACAGAGTTTTAAATGCAGCACTCTTTTGTGCAGAAATCCCTATAGGAATACAGGTTGGTTCCCCAGTGTGCTCTCTGTAGGGGTTTGGCCATTTTGGCTACTAAATGGTTTTGCCATGTAGTCGATGAGAACTTGGGGGAGGGTGTTCAGCCTTTTTGTTTTCCATTCGGCATCTGTTGGGCTGCTAGTGTGGAGTGCCAGGTTTGCTAGGTGTCTTTTGTTTTCTTTCTTCCCTTTGTTCTTTGCGTGTCTACAAACCCATCTTTTGCTCATTATTTGAACCCCTGTATTCATCACTATGCCTTTGTTGTGTTCATTTTTGTTTTAGGATAATTTTACATTCTTGTGCTAATCTCATAATATTAACCAGCTGTATTAATGAGATAATAAACCAGATTTGTTGGTAATGAATTGATCCATTCAACTATTGGATTTAATTAGAAAGACACTTAACATTCCAGCAGATGTTCTTATTTAGTTTCATTATCCTTGTGTTACCAACAGTGGGATATTTACATCGTAAAGTCCTCAGCCTAAGGCCTTGTTGCTGTGCGTAGACTACAAAAAATGGCAGGACACCCATAAATATGTCTTAAGCAAATTTGTATGAATTGCTTTTCCATAATTTCAGTTCTCAGACTTTGCAATGCCTTGAATTTTCAAAGTATTCCTCATTCAATAATAAATCAATCTGTTTTAAAATAGTTTGATTTCTTCTTTCCTAGTTAATAAACCCTTGTCTTTGGACTTACATCCTTTTCCTCTGGTCTTGCGACTCTCATTCCTTCCTATCCAGTGGCAAAGCTTCAGAACAAAGGATGTGAGTGCCCCTGTCCTCCGTATTGCCTGCAGACTAGTTTATGGAGTTCCTCCTTCAGCTTGCTGGCTGCCTGCTGGAAGAGTCCTTCACCTGAGCTCTGGCTCTTGAGGCATGTCACCTCAGGGGCAAGCTGTGTGAGTGGAGAGTTCTAACGGTGAAGTTACTTCATTTATCTGAACCCACATACCTCCACTTCCTAGTCAGAGAATGTAATCTGTGCAGCAGTGTTGAGTTTGTCCCCAGAGCTAGTCAGAGCAGATAGTTCAGATGTGCAACTAGACTTCAGTAGACTTGAGCACAAGAGCTCCACGCTGCATTTAGTGTATTATGTGTGCCCATGCTGACAACAGTGGATTCTGCAAACTGAACCAATGCTGATTGTCCTTGTTAGGATGCAGTGATAAAATCTTAGTGGCTTCTTTTCCTTTGTGCGTAATGCCTTTGAAGAAACCTTGCACACAGTGGCAGGCTTATGCTAAAATTGTATGAGACAACTGAGGCTGTAAAGCTGGGAAGAGAAGAGGAAGCTGAGAGGAAGGTTCTGTTTCACCTTACTGCTTCTCACCGTGCACTCCTTAGTTTGCTCTTGCCCTTGGTGGATGCTTGTGTGAGCAGTTTCAACATTCTTGAGCAAAAAGAAAGGAAGGAATGGTTCCTAATGGTAAAGAGTTGGATTGACTCTTCAAAGGATTTGGCAAGCCTATGAGCCAGCACAAACAGAAGGGCAGTGGTAGATGGTTAGGGGTGGTGGGATAAGGTGGAGAAACATGGGACAGTGAGACATCCCAGTGCTTCCTGGTGGCAGCAAGCAGTTACACTGGCTAAAACATCTCTGGGGACCTTGCCTTTCAAAACTCCCATTCAAATGCCAAATCTTACCTTTGTTTTCTTTCTGATAATAATATCTGTTGTACTGGCCGTAAAATTGCGTGGCATATTGCTTTGTGATAATTGCATGTGTGATTGTGCAGGTGGAGTACATTGCCTGTTCTGCTGTAGTCTGTGTTACAACTGTGTGGGTGTAACGTTTACTTAATTGTGCAAACGAACATTGGTTTGGAGCTTAGAATAATTGTATTCAAAAGTGAAAATGTTCCAGTAATGAAAATGAGTTCATTTTCATCTTGTTGCTTCTATTAGCTGTGAAGATTAACTAGTCTATATTATAACAATTCTTAAAATAAAATAGAGTCATATAATTTCTATAAGCAGCCTTTTTTTATTTAGTTTTTTTTCCCACTGTTGTGATGGTGTGTACAGTCCCTGTGCAGGGATCAGAAATCCATTGTACTGGGTGCTTTATGCATTATCCTGTGGGTGCTTATAATAAAAACAGTGCTTATTCTAGTTTTGAAGGTACATTGTTTTCTTTACTATCTCATTCTCAAATGTCTTCATAGTATTTATTTTATTTTCCTTGAAGAACTTAATATACTTCTTAGTTTTAGTTTTCAAAGAATGTATTCCACTGTTCTCTTCTTTCTACTAATTACATTTTTTAGCTCTGAATTAGCTGTTAAAGACCATAGTTTTATCTGTCCTGGTAAAGGTTGAACAACATGGTGTCAGCTGCCAGTTCTGTGATTGAGAAAGGGATTTTCTTAGTTCCTGAGTTCAGAGGGCTTTCTGTGAAGCCTTTGCATAACAGTCATGCTGTTTTTCTATTGGATAGAGAAGAAGAACTCTGGGGCAACAACATGATTCATCCAAAACTTAATGGATGAGTTTTTTAGAGCTCTCTTCTCATAGGGAGTCTCATGAGTCCTGTGCTGTTCATCACAGACACAATAGGAAGGGACATATATTGATATATAACATCATATATTGCTGTTAACACACTGGTTTTTTTCCTAAGTGGTAAGCAGAAGGGCCAGCTGAAGCATTGCAGGAAATTTCATGTTATTTGAGCAAATTGTACCCAGTAAAGTGCTATTCAGTGTTAACAAATGCAGAGTAACACACTCCTGTGTGAACACACAAAGAATATGACTACTGTCTTGTGCATTAACACCTGATTCACAACTTAGGAGACTTTGGATCATTGAAGAGAATTCACTGGTTAATTCAACAATCATAAAAGCAAGCAAAATATCAGAAATAAAAAGTAAATAGAGGAGAGATTGAAAAAGGAGAAACCTGTGCTGATTTAGAAACATATTTTCTTCAACTCTTGAGCATTTTCAAGCTACCTCTTACCACAGTACATGAAGGGACGAGTAGAACTTGCCTCGGGTTGAACCAGGACATAAAGGAATAAAGGACCATTAAGAAAACATGAAAAGTTGATGCAAGTTTTTGTAGGTGTTGAGAGACCAACATTTCAAATAGTGCAGGAGTAAGTCAATGGAGAAAAAAAAATAAAAGCTGCTTAACTGAGGGGCCCATATAGCCTTTGACTTAAACTCTCCATACTCAAACTTCTGGAAGACTATTCTATTTGTGTGATCACTGTTTGTTCGCCCTATTTTTATACCACTCCTAGGTAATTTTCAGCCAGGGCACATGCACTAGAGGGATGTTCAGTCTGTCCCTGTGAAGTTATTCTTATTGCAGTAGATTCTAAGAGAAAAGCTTGCTACTTTTCCCTTATTTTCAAGTGTCTCTGCATGTAGGAGTCTTGGAGTCTGAGAATGCATCTGAGAGTTTTTATTCCCCTGTTAGCCCTGAGCTGTGCTATAGTTATCAGCTTTATTCAGTACCTGTAGCCACTCTGCTCCAAATACAGAAACAAAATGAGCTACTTTTGAAGATATTTCAATATTATGCTTAGATTTATTTGTACTGTTTTGAGGTTTGTGCTATATTAGTCCAGTAAGTGCTACGCTAAGGGCTGTGCATTTGTTCAGCTCTGTGCATTTATTCTCTTGTTCAGTGTTTTCTGTAGCAGATAAGTAAAAAGATATTTACATGGATTCCTTTTTCCTTTGCCTCTTCTTCTAAGTGCCTTCGAAAGAAATTACATAATCTTCTGCATTTGCCAAACTGCTCTGGTAGCCTAAAGTTATTCTCTTTTAGTATTAGCTACCCTGTTTGGGCAGCAAAAAAAATCTTCACCCCAGTTTATTCCTTTCAGCAGCTCTTGACTACAATTAAAGACTCAGCAGTTCTGTTTTTGCAGTCCAGGCCGTTGCTATTCACAAGTATCCTTACTAAGTAACTGTATCAGCTCCTCATCTAAGTTTCATATCAGTTCCTGCTGTGCACACCTATCTGTTGAAAGTTGATTCCTGGAGGCAGATAGGCGGTTATTTATTTGGATTTCTGAGGGTTTAAATAGGTCATTGCAAGAGACCTGTACCAAAAATTAACAAAAAGTAATGTTGCTGCTTACTGGGTACAGTTGAACTGGCTGACAGAGTATCTTCTTAGTTCACTTGGCATCAGTAATTGCAAAGGAAATTAAATTCTCCTTTTCTCAGTGAACATGGTTTAATGCTTCTTCAGAACTGACTGCAAGAATGGACAGAGCTGGACCCTTGCAGGTAACATCAATTTTGCTTGGGAGATTTGACCCTTTCATAAAGATTGCTCTAGCACATAGTGTAGCCACTGCTGTTCTTAAAATAGGACAAAATGGAACAATTTCTGCAATGCCAGTTTAATAAAGAAATTTCTAAGGGAAGGGAATGGGCTGAAGTGTAGATAAAATTATGAGAAGAAAAGTGTTAGATTGTGCACAGCAGCTGCACTGCTCCAGGTAATACCATGCTCTGTGTGCTGCCATCTTTCCACAGGGCTTAGTTTTATGGGATAAATTGAATTCAGTGTAACCCAGCCATCAGTCTTAAGTCAGTGCTTTTCCAGGAAGTTCTGTTTTTCAGAAGTCCTAAGCAGAAGCCTCAACAGTTGTGCAGGGCAGTTCCAGGAGCAGCACAGAGCTGATAAATCTGTGTTTCCTGTGGTTTTATACCCTTTACCACCTTGGCTTCCAGCAGCTCCAGCACACCCCCAGTCCCCTGGAGCACCCCATCAGGGAGCCACTGGCTGTGCTGTGGCTGCTTTGGAGCACTGCTGTCCACGCTGGTGGGGCAGACACTGCCAGGCAGCCTGTGCTGGAGGACAAAGCCTCATTCCCCTCTCCATGCCTTTTCCTCTGCCCAAACACAGATTTGTCACAGCGCTTACAGGGCCTTCAAGGTCTGTCTCTGAATGGGATTCTCCAGCCCTTCTTTGATTATTTCAGAGTCTTGGTAGAAGGTGGGCTAGAGCCTACATTAACATATTCTCCTAGGAAAAAAAGCTAAATTACTGTGATTTCTTAAATTATTTTTCAAATTTTCCATGTGAGCAGGTTACCAGACAGTCAGATTTGGTATACTTGCCAATGTATAACATATATATGTGACTTTTGTAGGGTGAAATTTGCTTCTTCTATCTGGTAAATATTAATTAAGGCTCCTTTAATGATGCGTATTTTAAAATTCATGTGTGGCAAAATAAGAGTCTTGAGAGAAGGCCTTTCTCTTAATTCTTCAGATATTTTTGAAAACTGATGCCCAGGAGGTTCCCTCAGAGTATCAGGAAAGGGTTTTGCATGAATGGAGTGTCTGAGCACTGGCACAAGTTGCCCAGGGAGGTTGTGGAGTCAAAACCATTTCCATATGGTCCTGGGCAACCAGCCCTAGGTGGTTTTGCATGACAGTCCTCCCTGACCAGATGACCTCTAGGGGTCCCTTCCCATCTCATCCATTCCATCATTCTGTGAAATTTCCTTTTTCTCCAGAGGTGTTCATGTCACTGCAGGAATCCAGAGACACAGAGTTTATTCTCCTGCTGCACAACCTAACTTCATAATACAAGAGTCCAGAACACCCAGGTTTTCAGTTTTCAACTTCAAGAGCACAGGAACCTGGGGAGCTTTTTTCTGTTTACTTTTTGCTATCCAAAATTGACATAGCTGGAATTGAAGATACATTGAAATTGGCATTTGCTTCCAAGATAAACCCTAAGCCAAGACTGAGGTATGATTAATTGGGAAAATGAACACCACAGTTTACTTTTGGACAGGTGGAAGTTGGTTAGGCTAATGGGGCCAGCTCTTGAACCCTTGAACCCTCTTGATCAGTGTTTCTTAATGAATTATACTAATCTATGCCAATAAATTATGCTTATGAATTCAGACCAGTGTTGTTTAAACGGGGATCACACACATATAACCCCAGGACACCATGGGGCAGTGACTCACCTCTGTGTGGTGTCACTGGAGGAATCTGTGTCTGACTGGTACAGTATGGTACAAACATGGGCCATTGACCTTTCCACATGGAGCATGGCTGCCCCTTCCTCAACATCTGTGCAGTTAGATACAGTGTTCCAGTGGGTGTGAGCGTCCACGTGGCAGTAATCTTTATCAAGGATAATCTTTTGTCATAGAACAGTAAATTAGATGTTAATGGGGGGAAAAAGGCAAGACAAATGCATATCTTCAAGAGTCAGTCAGAAAATTCTGCAATAAATAAAAGTATAATTAGGAAAATTAATATGCAAACCAGTTTGTGCTATACAGTTGAAATCCTTCCTGATTGCTCTGAGCAACATGGCTCAGGGAGCCACAGAGTAGCTTCTGCATATCAACAGATAGATTAAATAGAGAGAAGAAGAAAAGTAGGTTTCCCATCATAAAATTTCTCTGATAGTAAGCAGAGCACTGAGTGTGAGTGACTTGGTGTCAGCTGGGAGTTTCATTTGGACAGACACCTTAGAACTGTCCTGTGCTAACCTCCCACTGTCCTTGGAATCAATGCAATCAACCTGCTTACAAGCATCTAGCTCCTCAAGTGATCCATGCAACAAAACCGAGACTCAAACAGGTTTTACATGTGCTACCTAAAAGTACTCCATGAGCTGTACATTTATTTACTTAGTCAAAATTAATTATTACTTTTATTTATTTTAGATACCGAGTGTATTTTGGAGCCTCTGTGTCTGCCAGAAAGTCCAGGTGGTGTTGATGCAGTAGAAAGTTCTCCCTATGTGCCTTGTATTTTCTGCAAAGAATGCTATGTCTTAGCAGAGCAAAACCAGCTCCTGAAGCACATGATTATTGAACACAAGCTCGTCATAGCAGATGTGAAACTGGTTGCAGATTTTAGAAGGTAAGGGTTTTATCATTTGAAATGAATGTGTGTGCAGATGTTGAAAACTTTGGAAAAGTAATGATCATCTTTTTTAAAAGAAATTGTGGGAGATTTCTGTTAACTTTTCTTATGAGCAATTTGCTGCTGGACTGTAAGGTTGTTTTCCTATTTCCTTCCCTCCCCCAAGTCCCCTGTTGCTGGGACTAGGGAGCTCAGTTTTAGAATACATGGCAATTCCTGTGTTTGACCTTTTTTTACATATTCTGGGGCCTTCTCAGGTCCTGTCACTAATCAACAAGTTGTATGCAAACTAGAAAGCTGATTTTTAGCAAAGCCCATTCCAGACAATCAGCTCTCCTAATCTGGGGTTTTATTTGTGTAGGGCAAGACTATTTCTACCCCTATACAATGTCCTAAAGCTGTGTATTGTACACAGAAGCTGCTCAGTACAGGATCTCTCACATTCTGAGATGAAATTTGTTTGTGCTACTTTAAGGACAGTATTCCCCCATCAAAATTCCATTTAATCCTTAACTATGCTTTACAGTACTGTGATTTACATACAACTGTGAGTCCTTCTACAGCTGTGTCATTGATCATCTCACCAGGGTCACATTTGGCTTTCTCTCTCTTAACTTCCTCCAGTAGCTGGCATGGCCCCAGCTGGCTTGTAACTTCAGAGACAAGGTACTTGCTTGGCATTTTGCTTTCCACAGTAATGTGTGGGCCAGGAGGAAGGCTAGACAGTAACTGCCAGTCTGTAGATAGTTCTGCT
>VZUA01075217.1:7407-20418 GCA_013401035.1 Horornis vulcanius | reverse complement strand
GGAAAGTGTTACTGTAAAATACGTACTGAAAAATAAAGCAGTAATTTATTATCAAAATCACATGTAGCAAGGTTTAAGAAAAAAGTTCTTTGCATTTATAGGATTTGTTGTTACATCTTCCAAGCTATAAATGATGAAACAGAGGAATATTTTTTGTGACTATGTAGTCTTCAGACTTATAACTAGTTTAAAATTAATTTTTTCTGCTGCAAAAACTATCCTTAAAATATAGAAGGTCCTAGAGATGAGAAAATATCCTTTAGCAGACCAGTGAAAAACCCCACCACTGTACAGCATTCTGAAGGTCACACCCATTGGTTTGATATAAAAAGCAAACCTTAAAAAAGGTGTTCAGTTTAGGGCAGAACTTGAAATGATAAGATGAATATGATTACCAAGAAAAAACCCAAAGAAGCCTCCACGGGACTGGTGCTACACCAAACACTAATGTAATGTGTGTAATTAGTAATTACACACATGTAATGCTTTCCTGTGATGATGAGTAAAATTTGGTTTCTTCAACTCCCTTAGTGATTTCATACAATCTTGTTTGAAATAGAAAATCCAAATAATCATCCCCCCCTTCATCAAATATTAGCTTGCAATTTGAATCACAAATGCATCTTGTCTCTGACACCTCCTCCTGCTGTATGCTTGTGTTGGGCTTCAGTATGTAAGGTGAAGAGATTACGCCAAATTAGCTTTTAGCTTTTAGTACTGTGAGGGTGGATCAAATCTTCACCTTATTTTATGCAAACAACTGTTACTGCAATGGGGCAGCTCTGCTGAGAAAAACCCTTTAAAGTGGGGATGCTACAAGATGATTTCTCTCCAATGGGGCAGTGGTGAAAGGCAGTACCTTATCTGGCTGCTTTTACTTCCATTGCATTAGTTGTAGCATTTTATGTTTTGTCTCTGTTTCGTTGAGATGGCTGTTATCCTGAAATGGCTCTCCTGGGGGGAGCTGCAGTGTACCCCGTGTTCAGAAAAGCAATGCTGCTGCCCACTGCACTGCTTCTGGAGAAGGAACTTTGATGTCAGGTATGAAGTATATGGTTTCCAGAAAAACATCAGAAGAGAATGAAAAAAAAAGAGGCACTTACAAAACAACAGATAGGACACCAAACGTAATCATGCCTCATGGAAGGAAGTGTGAATAAATTTTGTGTACACTAAGAGTTTTAAATAATGTAATTAGAGGAAGGTCGTGTACTGGGAAGCAAAACATTGTGCAGTAACCTAAAGAATGGGGATTGACAGGATATTTTTATAAGAGTTCTTGGAGTGCCCTTCCTCCAACTTTCAAAAGTTTTAATCCTGCATGGCTTTGGGGTTTATTTACATGGCAATATTGTACATGAGACCTGATGACATTATTTCCAGATGTTTCATGCCCTATGCAAACAGGCATGTTGAACCTGACCAGAAATTCACTGCATTTTACAACAAATTTTACCAATAAGTGCAGTTTGAGAGGCTGGTTGTCACCAGCAAAGAAAATATTGTATTAGGTTAATCATAAGATGTTTGGGCAAACTGTCCAACTGTTTAGCAATGTCAAAGTTCTGGTGAACCAGAGAGGTGGAGATGAGGAAAGGGTGTAAATAAGGACATGCCAGGCAGAAAACGTCTCTTGTAGCAAAACAGTATTGGCTTTGAGCACATGTAGAGATCAGGTTCTCATCTGCTTGTGTTCAACAATGGCATATGACTGCTTTATGCAGCTGTTGGAGCCTTTTTAACATGCATGCCCAGTCCCACATATCCTGAAAAATCTCTTTTGCTGCATCTCCTTCTTTCCTCTTAATGTAAAATACAAAGCATGGATTCAAATACTGATCCAACTGGTCTTCTGGGCACTTTTGTGCCTCAGCCTGGGACTGTTGCCTAGTACCTCAGATTTCCCAGTTACAGGTGGAGTTGCCTACCAGTCATGCTTTCTCAAAAGTTAAAGAAAGGCTTGACAGACAGTGGTGGTTGTTGAATCTGTGTCAGATGTTTGTGTCATAAACTGATTACACAAACTCAGCTGCCTTTAGTTAATGATCAGCTAAATCTGGTTGGCCCTTAGTCTGACATTAAACAGTAACCAGACAGGATTCAAAACTTCTTTAATATCCAGAGTTCTTTGTTGGCTTTTCCTCCCACCTCCAAAACCAGGATGCCAGCCAGGGGATTATGCAATCATGCACTCACTTGCGCTTTGTCTTCCTTCTCCTTCCCCTCATCCCCCAAATCCTTCATAAATCATGATTTCTCCCTTGCATAATGGAACAGGTTGTACATGGGAAGTGAAAAGTGGCCCCCTCACCCACCTTTGGCGATCAGATTGCTCTTCACTTGGTTTCTAGAAAGGCAGAGGTGTGGCCTCAAACCCAACATGCTGGAAGAAGGATTCACCTGACCTAGTCAATTGCCAATGCTAAAGAAAAACATACACCTGAAATTCCATTCCTCCTGCACTGCAAAAGTATTCACAGTCTACAGTGAGCCTTCAAAAAAACAGAGCAGAACTCACAACGTTTACTTTAAAAAAAATGGTCAACAGTGGACCAGCCTCATCTGCTTTGCAGCAGTCTTATATAAGCTTTTTTGCCTCTGCGTGCTGTTGCAAAAAATTCAACATCCTGGTAAATTATAGGTCTGCCTGAATAGAAAAACCAAGAAGATCCCATCCAATAATTCATAATTTTTTTCTGTAAGAAGAGGGGAGACCCAAACTTCATTGGGTGAAAACACCCATTTTCATTGCAATGCCTCTGAGCCCTGCATTTTAAAATCTGTCCACAGTGCCCTACAAAAGCAGCCCTCATCATCCTTTCACAGAATTATTTAGGCTGGAAAAGACCTCCAAGATCATACAGTCCCACCTTTCAGGTTGTGTTTGCAAGACAGAATGTGAGTTGGACATCCCAGGCTATGACTATTATCAGGGAAGCTCCTTTGCTATGAGAAAAGGGACTGAAGTCCACTGCCTGTTCCCAAGGGCTGTTCAGACATTTGAAACAGCTCTCAAATAATAGACTACAACCCAGACTTTTCTCCTCCCAGGAAAGGGCCATGATTATCAGTTGCAAATAATATCCCCTTTCAAGCTCCTTGGAAAGTGGCATAGATGCAGGTGGAGAGTTAGATCCACATGTTTCTTCATAATCCTCAGGACACTGCACTCTCCTGAGCTAAGTATGCCTGAACCCCACTAGCTGAGGAGAGCTCTGAAGCTCTTGCCCTCATTCTTAGCAAACTCAGTAATTGGGAGGTATTAGGTGATTCTAATGAACTACCAACCACCCACACATACACCAGCAGGCAGAGAGAAGTCCTTGTCACGCACACCTGGCTTTGCACACAACCACTGTACCCTTCCCGTTTCTAGAAAATCCACTCCTTTCCTGCCAGGCACACACTAAGGACACTTACCAACACCCTCAGGGGACCACTTAAAGGACCTGAAGTGGTTTTGGCTCTGGCTGGTGTAGATGGATCAGATAACATTCTTGCAGTACAAATGTACAAATTCACGGCTATTCTGAGACCTAAGGAGATAGATGGGGGTTTGAAGAGGATGGTATAGGTGAGACTGACTTCTGAGTCACTCGCTGAGCTTCTATTTGCTTTGCTTAGGTTTCCCTGGAAAAAAAAAACAAACCCAGATGTGTTTAAAACTGAGACAGCTGTGCCAGTAAGCAATGAGAAAAGGTATGACTTGTTTTTACTTCAGAATAAACACAGTGAACTCTGTGCCTTTGCTAGGCAGTTCTTTGGCTGACCACGCTGAATCTGCCAGGATCCTGCACACCTCAGTAGGCTCTTTCACTAGAAACACACGTATTTTACAGGCATTTCTAAATGACCTGTGATTGTAGAAGGTACTCACTCAAATAGGTAGAGATTCTTCTAGGGAAATACCAGATCCTCCAAAGTAGTAACAAGATAAAATATAAAACAGAAATAATGATTCAATTTTTTTAAATATATTTTGAGAGCTATGGATGAAAATGCTGCGTAAGAACAAGGCAGTTCTTTAGTTGCTTTGATAAGAACATGCATGTATTATCCACCTAATCTAGCAACATTTAACATAGAAATTGTAGTCTGTTTACAGTTTCTAGGAGAGGCAGGGTAAGTGAACTTAAATATACTGGAGAAGAAAAAAGGCCAATTTTTCACAATTTCTGCTCCCAAAGTCAGATGTGGTATACTAATAACCATACCATGTTTACATAAAGGGCAAGAGCAGTATCAGAACTTTAATACTGTTAAGCAAGAGGTCCCTGGGCAGTGCCCAGGTTACAAGGGCAAGAGTGAAAGCTCGTCTTATTTCCTTCCTCTGGGCAATGTTTACAGCCTGGACTTTAAACACTGAACTTGACTGTAACCGACGTCTGCCTTTTCTTTGTTGAGACGCTGCTACGGTACAGGAGAGAGAATGAACACCGCCTACTTTACTTCTTTACTTCACAGTAACCATAGCTGAAGGACAAAAAATTATTCAACCACCACAATTAAGTTCTCTTACGAAAATACCCTGAGGCAGAAGACAGGAACAGTTCAGCGGCCAAGCCCCGACCAGGCCCGGAGCTCCCAGCCGTGCCCGGGGGCCCTGCGGCCCCTCAGCCGCCCGCNGGCGGGCCGGCGCCGTTCTCCACCCCCAGGGGAAGGAGGAGGCGGGACGGCCCCGTTCGGCGTCCTCGCCATGAAGCAGCCGCCCTGGGCCCTCCGCGGCCCTTTAAATAGCGGCCGCCGCCGCTGCCGCTCTCTTCACAGCAGAGCGTCGCGTTGAGCTCGGCGCGCATCCTCCCCGAGCATCCCCCCCGCGCATCCTCGCCGCAGCGCTCCTGCTCGATCCGCGGTGCCGGGGCCGGACCGCGCCTGCTTGCCCGTGGTAAGTGTTCGTGCTGCGGCTGCGGTGCCCGCCGCGAGTCCCTCCGCTGCTGTCCAGAGCGCGGGACTGGGGCGCGGCCGGGGAGCCGCTCCCTTCCCGCTGCGCTCCCGCGGATGGAGCCCGCGGGGTCTGCCCGGCCCGGCCCGGCCCTGGGGGAGCGCGGTCAGCTCGGCCCGCACCCTTCTTCGGGGAGGAGGCGGGAACTGCGGCCTGCCCTTCCCGACCGAGGGGCTCCAGGAGCAGGGCGCGGCCCGGGGGCCTGGGGCTGTGTTCGTCCCCGCCGGGCGCTGTCTGCGGCGGCGGGCGCTGCCCCTGCCCGGGACTGCCGTGGTATCAGCAATTCCTCGGCCCGAGGGTGGTGTTCGGGGTATCATGACTCAAAGCGACCAAAGAAACGCTTCTTCGGTGGTCTGTGTATGCTGGCGCTCTGGAGAGAGGCAGGCTCCTAAACCTTCCCGGGTTGGAGAGAGGAGTAGCAGTTCATTTCAACAGATCAGCCGTAAGAAAACGCTTCTGTGGGCCGCAGCATAATAGAATCTGAAATCACTAATACTCTTTTGTTTTCCTTGAATTGTTGGCCGGTATTTTAATTTGTAACTCCTGATTTTCCATTTCCCCCTCCTCTTACTAGAGCAGTCATGTTTGAAATTAAGAAGATTTGCTGCATTGGTGCTGGTTATGTTGGTGGGCCAACCTGTAGTGTAATTGCACAAATGTGCCCCAGTATCAAAGTTACTGTTGTGGATGTCAATGAGGCCAGAATCAATGCCTGGAATTCAGACACGCTCCCAATCTACGAGGTAAACATCACTGTTGTCTCTTCTTCCAGCCAGTGTTGCCTTTGCTTGCCACCCACTATGTGGCATTTCCTTATAGCCCATTTCTGAAGCTTGTCAAGCTTGGCACATCAGTGATGTCCTTCAAAAAGGGTATTCTAGAACAGCTGTTTGTCACTTCTGCTCATTAAACCAGATTTTTAAAATAGCTTAATGCAGCTGGTGTAGATGTGTATTAATGATTATATGAAGGGCCTAATAAGGAAAATTTAATTCTATATATAGTGAATTGTGCTAAATCATGCTGACTTTCTTTTGGGACCTGATTTGATCATAACATAGTCCTCTTGCTCAATTACAGATATTACCCGCTTTGTTTTAGCACAGTATAAATGTGTAATACTGAGCTGTAAGTTTTTTTCACATTCTGAATACTGCCAAAATCCAATCTGTGTGCAACCCAACTTTAACTATGTGGAAAGATGGGGACAGTCACATTTCTGATTCAGTTGTACCATAAATCTTCTATCTGGCCTAGGAAGTCTAGGCGAAAGAAATGTACCATACTGTCATTCCTTCATTACAGAATTACTTTAACCTGAAAAGACATAAAGCATTTTTCTATCTTACTTCTCTTAGCATTTAGGCTCCACTCTTTTTCATCATAAAAGAATAGGTCTCTTTTTCTTTCCTTCATTCTTTCATGAAATATGATTTTTATAGATTTGAGTTTTTTAATAGGAGTGAAAACTTATCTTCACTCATCTCTCAAAGACAAAGTATCTGACTGGTCCTAACAGTTGCTCTTTTGCTATGTCTTCTTTCCTCTTAAAACTGGACTTTATTGTGACTTAGTCAAGATGAATAGACCTCCTTTGTCATATAAATTCAAAAGAAACTGTGTATAATGTTTAGATTAGCAGGTAAGACATGAATAAAGTTTTTGAAAGCAAGTACTTTGCTTTCTCATAACACTTAGACTGAATGAGCTAAAGTAGAGCTCGCCTTGGCATGTTCTGTTTTTTAAAAAACGCCAAACTTGTAACATCTGTTTCCTGGAATGGTGTCCTTTGCTTACAAAGAATGTACAAAAACTGCCAAGAGTTAGTTCAGACAGTTGTAAAATTGAGTCATTGCACAGTGAGGTTTCTGTGTTTTTTTGGGTTGGATTGTTTCTTTTCAATGTCAGAAATTGTCTAGTGGGCTGCCTTTCTATTTACATCCCGTTCTAAGACCATAGCTGGAATATTCAATGGGTTGTAAGACATATTATTTTGCCTGTTCTGATATTTGTTTTTCTTCTAAGTGGGTGGTATTTGATATAAAATGAGGCAGTTAAAATGTCTTGCATAAGAAAGCTTCTGCTTTGTTTTCTTCTCTCCATCCGGTGAACCTTTGCCTTTCTGGCATTTACTTAAATATCTGATGCCATGATAGGTGTCTCAGGTTGGAGATATGATTGCCACGTGAAAGTGCATGACTGACTATTGTCCTGGTTTAGAGAGTCACCCTAGGACAACTATTCAAACAAAAAATTAAAGCTTCCTTTATCTGTGACAGCTATATTGGTTAAAGATTTTTTAAGACCATTCTAGTACAGAGGATTGCTCATTTATATGTGACCTCCTGCCTCTCTTGTCTGAGTGGAGGTGTTAAGAGAAGGAAAAGTGTTACAGCACCGTATGTGTCTCTGGAAAGAATTTCATCATATTATGGCTGTTGTGATTCTTCCACCTGTAGGAGTGGTGCCATGATAAGTTTAATCTGGCCCAAATATGGGTGGTTGCTAAAAGGAGTGGTCTTGATTTCCTGTGTGTCTGTACTGCCTATCTTTCCCTGGATCTGGGCTTGCTTGGTGGAAGACTTCATGGGGTGTTTTTTTTTTGCTTGCTTGGTGGAAGACTTCATGGGGTGTTTGTTTTTTTTGTGCTGAAGCAGTTTTAGAGCTGATATTGACGGAAAGAGGGAAAAGAATTGGGACCACCTCTTTCGTTTGCAGTCTAGGGAGTATTTTATGACTTCCTCTTGAATCTACTTAACATCACTTTACAGGTGTTTCTTTAATTGCTTCATGTGGTAGTAGAACTGAGCATGGGAACAACTGAAAGCTAAAATCTGGCTGTGCAAATAAGCAATTCAGTGTGGCTGAAAGTTTCAGGACAGCATTTTGAGTCTTTTGAATAAGAAAGAGCTTAACTTTTTTACTGTGTAAATCTTCAGAAGCTTTACTTCTGCCATACTGAAAACATGCTGCACTGATAGGGAAAAAAAGAAAATCTTTCTTCATCTGAAATTATATTCTGTTTGGACATAGAGTTTGCTGTTCTTCTAACTGCATTAATCTTAATTGGGTTTTTCTCTGCTTTTTTCAGCCAGGGTTACAAGAAGTAGTAGAATCCTGTCGAGGAAGAAACCTCTTCTTTTCCACCAGTATTGATGATGCCATTAGAGAAGCTGATCTTGTATTTATTTCTGTAAGTTTAGGAGAAGAAGGTTGTTGTGTTGATCTTTTTTTCTTTTTTTTTTTTCTTATCAAATAATTATGTTGCTTTTCTTTTAGGAAGTTGCATTTGTTTTGTCACGTAGATTCAGTTAGCAGTGTCATGTCATTGTGTCACAGATTTCTCCTTGCCTTTTTGTGTATTGTGGGAAAAGTGTTAAGTAAGATTTTTATATGTTTTTTCTTATAGCCAGTAACACCTTTTACAAATGAACAGGTTCTAAGTCAAAATGGTAATGTTGATGTTTAACTTGGTTAGGTGTATGGAGTCAGAGCAGAGTGTATTGCAGCTCTGTCATTGCAGTGTGAAATTGCAATCCCATTACTGGTGAAATCTGTGGGCCCTTGATAATAATGATAAAATTCCTAGACAGATATGCAAAATCATATGCTGGTTATTCAGTTACAAAGATGACCTATTTCTAAAAGCTTTTCAAAATAGTATATTAATGGAAGCAGGGGTGGCTTTAATATTTCAGAGGTACTGACATTAGAAAGGGGATTAAGTCAAAGATGAACAAAGATTTTGTAATCTAGAGGTTGTTGCTAATGTAGAATGCAAAAAACCTGATTGCTATTTGCAGCAACAGTTAAGTTTTTTGTTAAAGTTCTTTTTTTCTTGAGGTCTCCTCTTTGTTAGGGCACTGTAGTATGAAGCTCCCTTTCTGAGAGTATTTTTGTTCATTAAGTCTAAAATGAGTGCTATGTGGCTGGATGACAGCCACTAATACAGCCCATATATTGCCACCTGTCCCTGGTTCAAAACAAGCTGGTGTGTTTTACACGTTGTTGCCATTTCTTCTTTCCATTTGTTATGAAAAGGACCCTCTGTCTTACTCTAAATGACGTGTTTTCCCTCATGTTGCCTTTTCTGTGTACGTCAGTATACTAATTTTCATCAGCCCTACATTTAGGTTTCATTGCAAATTGAGTTTAAACTATAGTTGCCCCACTGGCCACAAGATTCTTACGTGAGTCTTTGTGCCCATAGTGTGTGACAGATAACAAAAAGTGGCTGACCATATTCATGGAGAAATTACTTGTGTTTCCAGGATAAGGATTGTTTCACCAAAGCCTGCAGAGCTGCTGTGAATTGCTCTTGTTTAAATCCTATTTGAATAGAGACCAGTGAGCTTTCTGTAGAAAGCAAAATGGATAATTGAGACAGCTAATACCTCTTCATCTGATGTGGTAACCAGAATAATTCTGGGGTAGAAGTATTTTCCTTCCTCTGAGAAGGAAAATGTACTTCAGTCTTAACAATTTCACCTTGCCTCTTAACACAAGAGGTACTGTAACATTTCTTCCCCTTTCACTTATTTGTAATTAGGTTAATACACCAACAAAGACCTATGGAATGGGAAAAGGCCGAGCAGCTGATCTGAAATACATTGAAGCTTGCGCTAGAAGAATTGTTCAGAATTCAAATGGCTATAAAATTGTCACAGAGAAAAGCACAGTTCCAGTACGTGCTGCAGAGAGCATTCGTCGAATATTTGATGCTAATACTAAGCCTAACTTGGATTTGCAGGTAAACATAATCTTTGAGTTGTGTATTTAAAGGCTGGCTGTTGCTTTTGGCTTTTACTTGTTCTTTTTTTTTCCTGTGCGTGTAGGTGCTGTCTAACCCAGAGTTCCTTGCTGAAGGAACGGCCATCAAGGACCTGAAGAACCCAGACAGGGTGCTTATTGGTGGAGATGACTCTCCAGAGGGACAGAAAGCTGTCCGTGCTCTGTGTGCTGTTTATGAGCACTGGGTGCCCAAAGAAAAAATCCTCACAACCAATACCTGGTCATCAGAACTTTCAAAACTGGTTGGTATTGCTCCTTGCTATGGTCCGCAATGAGCAAAGCTCAGAAGCAGAATTTTGTTGACACTGAGTGATGCAGCTAGGAAAGACAGCTGAGGTTGGGAGGACCCAATGTGTTTGTCAAAGGATATTGATCTTTTCCAGTTCTCAGCTGTGTTCTCAGCACTTTTACTGCTGTTAGTTATTACTAAAAGCAAACCTCCAGTGCTGCAGAAACTGATTACTGTCATAAAACGGTTCAAACTCTGCAAGTTAAGCATTATCTTGCTTTGCTTAAATCCCATTATATTATTATATATTAAACTCATTATGTTACCCTTTTGTATGTCAATGGAGTTGCAGAGATACTAAAGTAATCCTTTCAGTAGCAACCCCCTTTGGTCTGTGGGCATCTTGGTTTCTGGAAAAATGATGTTCCTTACTATGCTTTTTATTTGCAGGCAGCTAATGCTTTCCTTGCCCAAAGAATCAGCAGCATTAACTCAATCAGTGCTCTGTGTGAAGCTACAGGAGCAGATGTTGAAGAAGTAGCAAGAGCTATTGGAACAGACCAAAGAATTGGAAATAAATTTCTCAAAGCCAGTGTTGGTAAATGAAATATTCCTCCTTTCTTTTTCTCCACTGGGCCTCTGCTTAATAGTGCAAGAGTAGTATTTTGAAATAAGTAATCTGATTCTCTAAAGTTTTCTACAGCATTAGAAGCACTTTAATGTACAAAGATATTGCTGCAGAATACTAGTATAAATCCATTTTTCTGGTAAAATATGTAGAACTGAGGTTGCTCCAGACCCAGGAGGGTTCAGGGTGTGGAGTACCCTGCCTGTGACACTGGAAAAAAAAAGCTTGACCTAATTTTTCTTAAGCATCACTGACACCAGTGCTCTCTAAGATGTCCTCCCAATTGCAACTGCTGCAGTTTTGTTTGGGAGTTGCTGCCAGTGGCTTGAGGGAGAGAATACCTGTAGCTCAGAATGTGTGATGACATCTTCTAATTTGAAGGATGAATTGATAGGATCATAAGATTGGAAAAGACCTGCAAGATTGAGTCTAACCTTTGACCAATCACCACCTTGTCAACTAGGCCATGGCACTAAATGCCATATACAGTCATTTCTGGATTAGATTTATTAGAGAGTAAAATGTGATGAAGTGGTGATCGGTGCATCAAACTGCAGAACAAGACTAAAGCCTCTCTGTATGGTTTCATGCTAGAAAGTGTGACTTTAAAAAACTTACTATATGTAACCTATCCTAGAGTCCATGCAAGAATGAAAAATAGATAGCAAATGCATTACCAAAAATTACTACTAGGTTGTTAGAATTCCTTCTACAGTGTGTTGTTTCTGGGACTCTGCTTGCTGAGCAAAGTTATAGGTTCAAAGATCCCTCTGTCTCAGTTCTCCCTTGGTCAGCTGTGGTGATCTTTGGTTCCTGGCAATTATTAGATATCCATTTGGGCATGCAAGAGGAAGGAACCTAATCCTAACACACTTGTTTTGAGAAATATTAGTCTAAATCTTGAGGTGGAGGGAGAACAGGCCCAGGATCCTGTCTACCTATGTTTAATAATAGCCCGTGGTTGCTTTTCAGTTCAGGTTTCTGTGTTAAAGCTTCTACTGATTTCAGTGGAACCAAGGGTATAATTAAGCCTTCTGCGATTGACAAAGTAGGTCCAGGAGTTGGATTTTAAGAAGTTGAGGTTTTTCATTTGCTAGCACTGAAATACTGGGAAAAATGATAGTGCTGATGGTGTCAGTGATTGCCAAAAACTACATGGTTCCACAGGTTGTCTTGCATTGGTACCTTAAGTCACCTGTAAAACATGTGCTTTCTCTTTCAGGGTTTGGAGGTAGCTGTTTTCAGAAGGATGTCTTGAATTTAGTGTACCTCTGTGAGGCACTGAACTTACCTGAGGTAGCTCGCTACTGGCAACAGGTACAAGTTCTTCACCAGTTTTTTCAGAGGGTGGTGTTTCTGCAGCACTCAGCTTTCAGGCATTGAGCTTTTAAGCATTGTCCACACAAACTTTGTTTCAGCTCCAAGGAGCAGATACCTTTGTGCTGATCATATTTACATTTCAGGGCTCTCAGCCCTACACTGACATTTGATACTTGTGGGTGCTTAGGCTTTTTTGGGGTGATTTAAGTTACTTGGATCAAATGGATTGTGAAGCTGTCTAGCAGCAGTAGAAAATATGAAGTACAGCTGTGTGTCTCCTGTCTTTCTTTTGCAGTTGGGTATCTGTCCACTTTAAATTCAGAACTTGTGATCTTTTCCTCAGGGTCTACTTTTACAGTTCTGAAAGTGAAAGAACTCAGTAGATCTTGCTACTTTTTTTAAAATAAACATGGTTGCTGTTGTTCCCTGATTTAATGTTAGGAATTATTGGGAAGATACGGATCCTCTCAGGCCTGGCTCCAATGCAGCAATGATACCCAGTCTGTACTAGCAAGGATTTCCCTATTAACCAGTGAAAGCACCTCACCTTTCTTCCTAGTCCTGGCCAAGAAGCTTTGACATGTGTGGTATGGTCAAAAAGCTCCTTGGTTTATTGTCCTGATTTGTCTGTGGTGGTCAAGTATAAGGCTGCCTAGCAGATGGCCCCAGGATACCCAGTACATGATTTGTCTACTTTATTAGCAGCTCTGCTATTTTTGGTCTTCATTTTGGTTAGCCTTTTTTCCCTTCACTCTTCTCCATCCCAGGAACAATTGGAACACTTGCGTGTAATAACAAAATAACAAAAGCGAGGCGTTTAAGTGTGGTTGAATTACACAGGTTTTGTGTATTGGGATCTGTTAGTATGGATTAAAAAGGCTAAAAATATTCTCACCGTTGTTACACATGGCATATAGAAAAGTGTGAATGTGACAAATTGCCAATGGAGGTCTGGCAATGGGATGTTAATGTGACAGCAAGTACCCTAACACTGAAATTGTGTTCTAGGCAGAGACATGGAAAGCAGGAAGTTTTAATTTTTTAAAAAAAGCAGTCTGAAAAAAATCCTAGCCTTTAAACTAGATAATGCATGTTAAGATG
>VZUA01075175.1:0-24036 GCA_013401035.1 Horornis vulcanius | reverse complement strand
GAGGACAGCAGGGGCAGAGAATGTGCAGCTGGAGCAGGAAGAGGGGAGGACTATGTTTTTAATGGAAGTGTTGACTTGAACCAGCTTCAAGGTGTCAGAGGATGAAGGCCCCAGAAGTATACAGGCAGGACTGAAATGTGTTGTGGAACACTGCAGGAAATGGGTTGTATTTTACAATAGTTTGGGTGAATGGAAACTACTAACAATTATATTTCATCAAGCCAGGTATTGCCTGTTGTCAGTGTTCATGAAGCACTGGGAATGATTTAACAGTTCTAATGTTTTTAATGACTTGAAAATGCTTGCCATGTGGGTTTCCTTATTTAATAAAGCTGTGAGTGAAAGTAGAGGGGGAAAACTCACGCTTTGGGCCCTCAGCTTAAACCAGCTCTGCTGCAGTTGTCTTCTCTATGCCAGACCCTCTGAGGCTGCTGTGGGCAGTAATGCCACCACCAAAATGCAGTGGTGTTGATAGTGTTTTTCCAAAGCTGCTGTTGAGCTGTGCTATCCCATGCCTCCTGTCTATCTGCTTGAGAGGTATCTCTGTAAGTATATAATTTGGTTTGGCTCCTTGCCAGCCAGTTTCATGCAGGGATAAAATGGGCAACTGAATAATAGAGTCAATATGATTTCATCAGATGCCGATTCATGTTTACATTAAACCCCAGTTATAGATTCTAGCACTACTGTCCATATGTACAGGTGTCTCTCAATTGGCTAAGTCACTGGTTCACGAGGTAGGACACCTAATAAGTTAAGGTTCCTTCAGGACACCTAATTAGTTAAGCATCCATCATCACATTCTGTGTCCTCTGTGTAGGTTTTGCATTTTTTGTACACAGTTTCTCAGGCTCTTCATCCTTACGTTTAGTCATGTTGTTGTCTCAGTAGCCTTGACAGANGAATAATAGAGTCAATATGATTTCATCAGATGCCGATTCATGTTTACATTAAACCCCAGTTATAGATTCTAGCACTACTGTCCATATGTACAGGTGTCTCTCAATTGGCTAAGTCACTGGTTCACGAGGTAGGACACCTAATAAGTTAAGGTTCCTTCAGGACACCTAATTAGTTAAGCATCCATCATCACATTCTGTGTCCTCTGTGTAGGTTTTGCATTTTTTGTACACAGTTTCTCAGGCTCTTCATCCTTACGTTTAGTCATGTTGTTGTCTCAGTAGCCTTGACAGATTCCTGAGAACTCTGAAAACAAGACTGCAGGTGGCTTGTTATCTACAAACAGTTTGGCTGGTACACAGAATGGCCTAAGTTATTCAGATACATCACTACAGTTTCACTCCCCACTTCTGGAGCTCTGAGAGCAGTCCTGGTGCAGGGAGCTCACTGGAGGGGTTTCCTGAACTCCATGCAGAGCATGTGCTGGAAACACAATTTGTGTGTGGACCTTGCTTGCATGCATGGAGGTGACAGGCCTCTGGTGCTTCTCAGAGGAGTCACACATCCCATGCAGGTGTGCAGCTGTAAAAGGTGTATGATGGTTTCCAGCCATCCTGTGCATACACTCTGCACACACCTGTGGCAGCCGGTTGGACTCAGCAGGTCTGGACAATCCCTGGATTCCAGTGAGCTCTCTGGGTTAATAAGGTGGGTTAATACATTGCACAGAGGAAAGGGAGGCCTGCATCTGCACCCATTGTGGGGGATCATCTGGAGGAAATACTCCGCTTCTGTCTTGCACGTGGTTTCTAATCCTCCTGCTCCTGCATGGGCCAGCTTCCTTTACAGAATCACATACGTAATTTCATCCCACTGAATCTCAGTTTGCTCAAGAGGTGAATTTACAGTGTTCACCCATTGCCTGATCTCAGGCTGGGAGTATCACTCTCACCCTTCTCACTCTGGCCGCCTGCAGCTTTTGGAAGCAGACAGGTTCTGTTTCCAGCATAACTCTGGAGTCCAGCAGATGGAGCAAATGGCTGAATAAGCAAGGCCAGCACGCGGTGCAGGGGCTGATGAGGTGCAGGGAGAAGCAAACCGTAGGGACTCAGTTCTGTTCGGAAGCTCACAGTTCCTTGCTGTTAGCTGTGTACCCCAAACAATACAGCACAGAGTGCATTACAGATAGAGAAAGGAGTATTTGGAAGATACCCATAAGCAAACATGACTGAGAGAAGGATGAGAAATGAATTAATTGCTCTGCTGCAGTGGTGCTGAACAGAGTAAATGCTTGCCCTGCCTGCTTCCCTGAGGTCAACTTGTTCACTCCCTGCTCAGGCATGCAGAACAGCAGTGCTCCAGGCTCTGGCACAGGGGCATTGGACTGAATGCAAGTTTTAGAGGACTTGGGATTGTTAGGTAGCCCTGAAATAGGGAAGTGGATCTCCTTCCCAGCCCAGCACCCTGCACGTCTGTTCTGTAGCAGCCCGAGACATTCTGGCCTATGTTCATCAGTGCATTTGTGCATGCTGCCCACCTAACAGCTGCACTACCAGCTTGCTGTTGAGTGTGTGTTCTCCTGAATGATGGGAAGTACATGGTGTCCAGTTCTTGTTATTCTGCAGTCAGATTTCCTATTCATGGACAGTCACTGTGGTGCAGGCAGGAGCACCTGCCAAGTCTTACAGCTGACTGTCTATCAGTCTGATGGAAGGCTTTGGGTTCTGGATAAAACTAGCAGGGTTGTTCAGTGGTTTTGTTTGAAATTACCACTTCATGGCCAGTTCTTGCCAACTGCAACTAACCAGCCTTGTCCTCCAACAAAATCTTCATGGCTTTATGGAGCTGATGTCTGATGAGAAGAATTTGGGCAGTGCTAACAGATACTAAAATTAGCTACTGGACCAATTAATCCACTTTCAATCATGCTGTATTCTGCCCAATTTGTCATTGGTTCAGCCATCTGTAATGGGTGGAATGGGCTAGTGAGAGGTTTAAACAGGGTTGTGGACAGCTCTGAGATTGTCACATTACAGGTTAGAATCATAGAATATCTCAAATTGGAAGTGGCCCATAAGGATCATTGAGACCAACTCCCTGCTCCCCCAGGACTACTAAAGCTAAACCCTAAAACTGAGAGCATCATTCAGACTGTCTGTGAATTCTGGCCATGATGACTTCCCTAGGGCGCCTGTCCCAGTGGCTAATGATCCTCTCAGTGAAGAAAGGTTTCTAGAGTATTCTTCCCTTTTTGAAGTCCCATCTCCAGTCCACAATAGAAGGGTGTCAATAGTAGAATGCTGGAGAAAGAGCAATGGCACTTTTGGTTGAAAGCTTGCTGTGGCATGGGAAGGCTTTGTCCTCTGGGACTGTGGCACCAGACAGTGGTAGGAGCATCCTCAGAGGACTGCTTAGAAAACTTACATTGCCTCTCCTGATGCTGCCTCTCTCTTCAAACTCATTTCAATTCTCACACCCACTTAAGCTCTCCTTAAAATAGTTCTAAAGTGATACCTGAAGTACTAGCTTGGGTTGAATTATTTTTACCCCCTTCATGTCACTTTTTAACAGGGAATCTTAAAGTACTTCATAAAGAAAGGCAAACAGAGTTCCTCCATTTTACAGGTATTTAGGAATACCTTATGGAAATGGCAGAGCAGGAAAAAATAATGATTACATTTAAAAGGTCTGTGGGAGCCTTGGTTTAAAATAAGAAGATGTTGGTGCCAGTTTGAAGTCATCAAGTAGTAAGTCATCTCCAGTGAGCAAATTTTAATGGTAGACAACTTCTTGTACTGTATTATTGGCTTACTTTCCTTGGTAGTAAAGTATCCATCTTCAAATACCAAAATGTTGCTGCCAGTGCAACTCTGACAGATGTGTGTGCTCTTTCTTACAGCTGTCCAGCCTCCCACCCCACCTTCTGTTCAGCCAGGAGAGGACCAGAAAGCAAACAATATAGTTACCATCACAGGTATCTCACTGTGCTTGTTCATCATCTTTGCCACTGTTCTTATCACCCTCTGGAGGAAGCTCTGCAGAGCTCAGAAATGCAGCACCGCTGTCCGACGAAACTCCGTCCATTCCCCCGGCTTCCGGAAAAACTCTGATGAGGAGAACATTTGCCAGGGCAACAAGCAACGGGACAGCTTTGCTGAAGAGGGGGACGCCCCTGTTAACATTCCCCTAACCTACAGGCGAAGCCTCCCATTTGCCCAAGAAGATGATGTCTCTGGAAGCGAAAACTTTCAGCCAAATGCCCAAAAAATAATCCCTCCAATTTTCAGCTACCGCCTGGCACAGCAGCAGCTGAAAGAGATGAAGAAGAAAGGCCTGACAGAGACCACTAAGGTGTACCATGTCTCTCAGAATCCTCTCACGGACACGGTTCTTGGTGCCACCACGATGCTTCCCCTGAGCGGGGAGAACCAAGAGGAGGCAGCGACAAACAAATTTCGGATCAAATCTCCATTTCTGGACCAGCCAGTCAGTCAGCCCAAATTCCTGGGAGAAGGTTCTCACCCTAGGCTGGATTTCTCCCAGGCCAATCCTGCAATGAGCCCTACCCAAACCTTGGTAAGAAGAGGTCATTTCAAGCACCAGGATAACAGAGTGGACTTGCCTGAGAGGGGCTGTCACAGAAACTCGCAGTTCAGAAGAACAGCCAGTTTCCATGAAACTAAAAAGGCCAGGCCTTTCAGAGAGAGAAGCATGTCCACTCTCACACCCCGGCAGACTCCTCTCTACAACTCCAGGACCAGGACGTGGGACCAAGGTCTGGAGGACAGGACACGGCCAAAATCAAGGAACGCTAATCCAGCCTGTGAAAAACTGGATCAGCCCCACAGCACTGTGCTGGGGTGTGAACCACAGGGCCATGGCACGAAGCCCCACCACAGGGCAGGTCCCCCGGTGAGGAAGCTGGACCTGATCACAGACCGCCAGCCTGCTGGTCAGGAGAAGGCAGCTGAGAAGCCTGAGCCCAGCCGAAGCAAGAGGGGCCCTTCACCCAATCCCAAAAGTGTGTGGCGCAAGGAAGCAGGCTCAAATGGCAAAGATAATTCCCAGAGAGGCCTAAGCGTCAGCCCTGCCCAATATCGAAGGGACAAGTGCCAGAGCTTCCCCTTGGACCCTGAGTTTGCCTTTTATGACAATTCTACTTTTGGCTTAACGGAGGCAGAGCAGCAGATGATCGACCTCCCTGGATATTTTGGCTCAAATGAAGAAGATGAAACAAGTACTCTGAGCATTGAGAAGCTGGTGATCTGAGTGACTCATTGCGGCCCTGCAGGAGTGGCGTGCGTGGGAGAGGATCTGCAGGATCGGTTGGCTTCTGGTGGAAGAAAGAGCAGGAATCATGTTACCTCCACACACAGCAGGAGGGAATAATGCCCCAGGTCTGGCTTGTGGGAACATATTCCTTTCTAATTACTGAAAAATGCTTTCATATAATTATTTTTTGTATGTATGTGTGTATAAGACCCACAAAGTACCCTGGGAAAGAACGTGTTAGTTAAGGTGTGGCGCAGGAATAGCCAATAGATTTTTTTGTATAAAGCAGTCATGTTTTGTGCATCATACATGATGAGTGCTACTGACATTTCCCACCTTGTGGACTGTGTCCTGGTAGACTGTGAGATACTGATGCATCCACTGTCCAGCACCCTCAACCATCTGCCCTGATTTGTGAATCGTTTCTCATAGAAAGCACAGAGCTCAAGCTGTGGCCAGTTTTCATCATTTTTTCTGGTAGTCATCAGTGAACTGGGTTGATTTGTCATTGTTGCTCAAATAACTCGTATGGTGGGGAGGTGTTTAGCTGGTTGCATGAAAGTGCAAACAACTGATGCTGAATACTTGAGTGAATTTAAATTTGAGGAGGCATTTTCATCATTCAAGATTTTGATATTTTCTTACTGTCAATATTTATATCAAGAAAACAATGTACAAATATTTGCTGGAAATTAGTACAAAAGGCATGCTACAGGGAGGGCAAAGAAAACAGATGATCAGATTTTAGTCCTCACAGAAATGTTACTGCAGCATGTTACCTGTAAAAAGCAGTGAGAGAACTGTTGAATTATGCATCCTTTACATAGTCATCCTTTCCTTTATTAAAATTTTTAAATGTAAATATATTGACAGTAATACTACTACGGCAAGCTCAAAATAAATTATGAACAAAACCAGCAAACAAGAAAGATTATTTGATTAATACCTGTTCTGGGAACAAAATTAAAATGCCTTGACAATATCTGATGATTCACAGAGAATCTTATAGAATCATTTATGTTGGGAAGGACCTCTAAAATCATTAAGTCCAACCATTAACATAACACCACTGTGTTCACCACTAAACCATATCCCTTAACTGCCACATCCACACATCTTTTGAACGCTTTCAAGGACACTGATTCCAAGGACACTTCCTGGGATGCCTGTTCCAATGCCTGACCACTCTTTCAGTGAAGAAATTTTCCCTCGTATCAAATTTTAATCTCCCCTGGCACAACTTGAAGCCATTTCCTCTGGTCCTGTCACTTGTTATCTGGGAGAAGGGGCCGACCAGCCCCCACCTTGCTACAACCTCCTTTCAGGGAATTGTAGAGAGCAGTAACAGTGAACTACAAAAGCCATGATGGTTTTTTTTGTTGTGTTTACAACCAGACATCTCAAATTTGCCATTAGATTCTGCTGTAAGTATTCAGAATTGGGTTGGAACCCCAACTAGCAGGAGAAGCAGAGCCCAGGCCTTTGTGAATGACTAAGAATTTTCTTGCCATTTGTGAGAATAACTTGTCTCTCTGGGGACTTTGCAAAGACCTGGGGAATGCTAGTGGGCAAAGCGAAGAAAAGAGATGCTGCCCATGGAGGCTGGTGTAAGAGAAGGGTTTAGGCAGTGGACTACTAGTCTTAAATCAACTCTCCTTTAAGGAGCCCAACCCTACCTGCCCTTTAACCTGCCTTGTGGGGGTGAAGGTGAAATTAGCATGTGCTCCATTCTCAGGAAGTAGGCTGCTGTCTTTCTCAAAACTGGCTTTCTGAGCAGAGACACAGATTTCCCAGTCCTACACTTCTTCCTCCCCCAGCTCCCCCACAAGCCAACAGCAATTTTAAAAGAGGAGCAGCATCACTGTGTGTTAGCTGCCAGTTTCTGATGGCACCCCACTGCAGTGTCCAAAGCTGGTACAGGTGGCTTGACAGGCACACGGTGTTACCTGCTGTGACAACATAGGAGGAGCAAGCCTCAGCATTTGGCTACCAGAGTCAAATCTGGGTATTTGAATGTCCTTTTTGATAGGTAATGTTTTCAGCTGCTGCTGGAGTGAGGGATCCAATTCACAGGGTGATGTGAGCTCCTTCTTTCCTGGGAGCCGTGCCAAGATGCCCGTGTTCAGCCCTTGGCCCAGCGTGGTGTTGGTACCAGTGATGCGTTCCCATAAACTGTCACCTTGAAAAGCTGTTTAAAGCACTTAAGAACATGTTCACACTCGAAGAGTTATCCAAAGGCAATCAAATGTAATGAGTCTTTAAATTGACTGAAATGAGCTGGAAATCAGACTTTTGAAACAATTGCTGCTCAGGTTACTTACTCTGCCTGACTAAGGTAAGGTTTGTGGTGTGAAGTACCTTTGGCCTGAAGCAGCAATCCATCATCTTTGGAGCTGCAGGGCTACAGTATCTGTTTAAGCTTTGTTGAGATTATCAGCATGGGAGAAAGAAGCTGAAGAAACGGGAGATCAAATGTGCAGTGCAGCAACATTCAGCAAGCATTCCCCTAACCTTCAGCGGGAGTGATTGGAGCTTGGTGGCAGCCCTCAGATCCAGTGAGTATCCACCTAGTGGCATTCTACCCTGTTTACTAAGATTAAAGGTGGTTCTGAAATGCTTCCTGGGGTTTGCTGTGGGGTTTGCAGGCTCCTGCACAAAGCCCTGTGACCCTTGCATCTCAGAGGGGATTTCCTTTGCCACAGGAGGGCAGAGAAGGGGGAATGTTGCTCTAAATCAGGTGCTGCTTTCTGCAAAGTTGTCCCAGTGTTGGGCTGTCTTATGCATCAGATGTACTTAGGTATATTTTACAGCAAAGAGAGCAGGGCAGACTCCTGCCATCCCAGCTTGTCACACCTTGGCCCCCCTTTCTTTCTGAGACAGGGAAAAGCACTGTAACAGTGATGCTGGCTGAGGGCAGTCGAGCTACAATGCCTGCCCCTCCCTACTGATGCACAGGGAAACAGGCTCCATAGTCTGGACTTTGCTCCTTGCTCACTCACTGAGAAACTGGACTAGGTGCTGGTTGTCTGATTAAGCCCTGCTGATTTCATTTCCAGTTTGATATTCTGTAGGTTACCAGCTGCTTAATGAACTGCAAGAGCATAAATACTGTCCCTTAAGTGCTGTAGTTTCCACAGTCTTTATCCTACTTCCTTAGCTCTCTACTGAAGAATGGGATTGAGCATCACTTGCCAGAAGACATGAATTTATTTTGCTCACATTTTTCTGTTTCTTCCACCTAGACAAAAATTATCCTTTCTGCCCTCAGTGCTGCATCAGTGGCCACACAGTTATAATTTGTGCAAAGTCATTCCTTATGTCCCAACATGCAGTTAAAACCTTGCACTAAGATTTTACCATATCAAAATACAGAAGTAGTGATCTCCCTTTCAGAAGGGAAAGAATAAGTGTTGCCTTTTTGCAGCCCTTTCTTTACAAGGGTAATCTCATTTCAGACATGTAGGTGCAAATTTCATGAGCATGCTTGAGAAGAGGACAGGGGGGCAGTCTGGCTGAGGTCACAGGCTTAAGGAGCACAGCTCCCTGAAGTGCTGCCCATTACACAGGGTTGTTCATCTTTGCATCACTGGGATGTCTAGAAAGCAGAGGAACCAAAACAAGCTTTAAATTAAACCTTCACCTCAAGCCTCTGCATTGCCTCCAGGACAGCTTGAGCCATGAAAATTAAACTTACCTTGCAGACCCTTTCAACTACCCAGTACAGCAGGTGAAAAAGCACCAACACTGAAAGAATACATTTCTCATATTATGAGCTTTGCAAGATTTTGATCCAGATTTCTGTTCACATTCCTATTAAACGATAAAACGTATCCAGATAAAACGTATTAAGTCCTGCTCAAATGGTTTTATTTCACTCTTTATCGATATGTATACAAATTACAATATATATGGATGTAAAAGCAAGTAAATGGAAAAGAAATACCAGTTTAAAAAGTTAATATGAATCAGAAAAAAAGGCCTATTCTACAGCATGGTAGTTAAATGATTTGCATCAAGCTTATACCACTGTTCATTTTTAACTGTTGTTATTAACAGCTGTAGAAAATAAATTTTCAATATTCCATTTCTTTCAGTCATTTTTGTTACTGTTTCATTTCACCCCAGTGAGACAATGAAAGCAGTGTGCCTTGTGGTTCAACAACTTTCTGATTCCCACGCACTAATGCAAAGTCATCTGGTAAATTACAGGAGAATGTACAAATGAATCATGACTGCATTTTAGGAACTCCTAGGAATATCTGCACTCACCTTAATTTTAGTAAAATCTGCCTAATTTTAATCTGGGGTCTAAATCTGGTTGGCAGGATTGTCTTTGTCTGCTTTAATGTCTTGTGGTGTACTCTAGCAGTGGATCTCCAGAGGGGAGCTGTTGGAACAGAACCCACACTGTCCATATTGTGGGTGTTTACTTTGAAGCAGCCTTTGTCTGGATGCACATTAGCAGTTGAAGTATGTCCATCCACAGGTTTGATTTCACACACTCCAGGAGCACTCTGTAACTGAAGCGTGGCAATTAGAACCATAGGGAAAGTTGCTTAAAAACATTCTCCTGATGCAGGACAAAGCACTAACAAAGGCACACACCAGATGAAGCCCAATTCCCCATCCCCTTGTTCTTTCTATCCTGATGTTCTCATAACTGAAACACTGATGGTTAAAATCAAGATGAAAAAGGTTTAGACCTTGAAAAGTATAGATTGATTAAAGGACATGCTTGATCCTTCACAGTCCAGAGAACTTTCAATAAACATTCTCCAATAAAGAAAACTCCAACAAAGTCTTGAAAACTGCTGAAAAAGAAACCTCTGGTTATCCCGTGACTGAGATCCATATGTTTTTTCTTAAATTGTTGCCTGGCTGTGCTCAAACAACTCGTGCTGTTAGCTCCAGCTAGCAGAAGCAGGTGCAACTCCAGCTATCAAGCGCAGGTTTGGCGATTGGCAGCAGCAGAGCACTGGCTATCATCTTACACCATTCATTTCAGCCTGTGCTTTTTCTCTTTCCAAAGCAGCAGATTTCAGCTGCCCTGACTGTTCTCTCCATCTCCACTCTCTCTGTCGACAAAGAACGGAGGCCTGATTTTCATGGCTGAATATTTCAATGAGTACCACATCCCATGCCATGTAGACCAAACTAAGCCATCATCATGGGGTCCATTGTACCTCCCTCTTTTGTAGTATCTCCCATTGAGGTTTACAGCATGGCACCTTGGAGCAATGTAGGAAAGACAAAAAGGGAATTATGTTTAGTATGAGAAGATATTGCATCATTGCAGCAAAGTACCGTTCTCACACAACCTATATTTAGATATACCAGAGCAGGATGGACTAAATGGGTTAATGCATTTAGTGGAACACAGAGGAATATGTGGGTCATGCTAAAGCAGACACCTACACAGGTCAGATAATTCTGCCTGTTGACTCCTTCAGATGTATTAACTACGGATATTAGAACTACATGGCCTGAATAAAGGGGTGTAGTGCCATTTGGTATGCTCTAGCTCAAGTGTAGGCAGCTGCATATTGACACCTAAAAATGCAGATGTCTTTTCATTGAGGTAAATCCTACTACTGATGTACATTTTTGTAGCTGCACCAATTTCAATTGGTATGTGATGAGAATCTGGTCTAAGGGGCTCATCCTGCACTAAAGCAGAGAAAATCTGAGACTGTTACATTCCTGTTTCCAGGGCTGTTAAACATGAGTCCCAATCCATTGAAGTGTGGCATATGCCCGAACAGCAAATACACCATCATAACTGTTATGGGATAGCTCTGCCCTTAGACATGCTCCACTCTAGGGAAATGTCCTTTGTAGACACTTCACCTTAGCATGGCTACTGTTGTTTTCTCCACTAGAGTATAATACAAAGCACTTTCAGGAATTTTAACTGGGCTCTTTTTCTTCCAGATCATTGTCCCCTGTGCATTTGCTCTGACCCATTTTCTTAAAGTGAATTCAACTTTCTTGCTTTGCTATAATAAAAGAAGTAAATTGTTTTCCTTTGAGGATGTGTAGGTGTGAACAACTCAGGTTTGTCTGTGCGAGGTGGCAAGCGCACACAGCAACCTCCAGCTGCCTCTCAGCTGTACAGCCGCCCACACCCTGCGCATCCAAGAGGAATCAGCTGTTTTCCATACCTGTTAAACCACCAGCCACCCTTGTTCTCTGATGCACAGTTGCCTGTCAGGAACTGATCGTGATCCTTATCGGATGTGGTGAACTGCATCCCTCTGTGAGAGGCTGACCACTGATCTTCAAAATTGCTCCCCCCAGACAGAGCGTCGCCAGCGTTACCAGAATAAGTGCCAAACCATAACCTGTAATTGTCCTGCAAGAATATGTGAAACATTTTTTTGATATCCATTCTTTCTGCCTTTCCTTCAATTTTTGAGACCAAATTAGCTCTGGACATTGCATCCACTGTCAAATGTATGACTGTTGAAGTCAAAGGTGACTTTTGTCTCCATGCTTTAATGATCCTAGTGTAGATCAATGAAGGATTTAAACTTCCAGCAGGGATTGTTAATTACTGCTCCTGCTACAAAGGGCTTCAGGTTTATTGTCATTCAACAACCATTTAATATACTTTACAGCAAGATGGAGAGCTCTTTCTAGCTGATCAAGAACAACTTTGCAGAAAACTGCCAAGAGTCAAGTAATTGCCTTCATAAACATCAGTTCTTCAGCCAGAATAAATGCTTAGGCATTTGGCTCTTCCAAGGACTAGAAGCCATCTGATTTTTATGTTCTGGTCCTGGTAGGAATACTTAGAATAATAATTCCATTGGGAATAGCTAACAGGTCTAAGAGATTTTTGATACTAAGTGGATGTGTTGTGGGCTTTCTCCTCTCATCATTGTCCTCATTTCTTTATGAAAAATGGCAGTAAGGTATTAAAATAAGCTGTACAAACTTTTCATAAGAAACCTTTAATTGCAAACTGAGCATAATGTGCACATTTCTGGAGTGGTGATGGAACTGGAACTAGGGCTGGTCCATGCAGTATCCTTGGTTATTTGGGCTACTTACATATGGTCTTGAGGAAGGCAAGGCTGCAAAGAATAGCATCTGTGTGAAGCTGGACACTGTCTACAGCTAGAAAGCACAACATGAAAATACAGGATGTGTCTGACTCTGGGCTTTCTGTGTCTGTAGCAGTAGGTGTAGTGCTATAGGTACCCCTCTTCAAGATGGGAACTTAGAACTGCTCTTTCAAAGCTTTGATTAGAATTCCCTGTTTTATTTTAAAACAAAGCTGAGAGGATTTGCTCTGGCACTAGCCTTTTATGTGACAATCTGAAGCACTCTCTTAGGAAGCAGGAGAACAGGGTTCCATTTGCAGAGGGTTCAAACCCTAAGGGTCTTCTCACTCACAAAAGACTTTTAATTATGGGGCCAGTGGCAAATACATGTGGGAATCCCTGTGCCCTGTGGCAGGGAACTACCCTCTGTTCAGGGGCAGAGTTAGCAAGAGGGCACAAACACATTATCCTGTCACCCACTTGTGACATTCATGCACTTGTGTTGCATTCAGTTGTAAGGAAAAAAAAACCCAGGCTATCCGATGTCCCCGATCCCAGGGTTGTTTGTCAGTCAGACAAACTAGGAAGCCCAGGAAACCAAAGCAGGTAAGTTTTGCAGAGCTGTAGATACAACCCTGATACTGGTCTGGTGCTGCGTATGCAGCTGCCCCACCCTCACAGACCAAAGCAAGCAAATCACTGCTCTCTCCATTTCTTACCTGCTCATTTGCAACCTGGAAATTTTCATAGATTGCATAACGTCTTTCCCCATGCCAGTCCATCAGGTCAATCTTTAATGAGTTCTCTCCTAAACATAAAGTTATGTCACATTAGATGAACTACATAACGCAAATTGGAAAGAAATCTTTGGAGAAAAAGTACTTGGACCTCTAGCAAGCAGGTCATGGATGTGGTCATTGCCCAGCCAGTATTCATCATTCTTGCCCTGGAATTTCCCAAATCCCAGTTTGTAATCATCCCATTTCCTGCAGAGAGATAAAAATATCAAATTCATCGTGAAAGAGGATTAGACAGTTTGTGCCACTTGACTATGGTAATATGTAAAACTTACCTGTATCTCTAGATACTGCTTTCTAAAAGTATCTGACTCATCTAGAAGTAAATACAACTCACAGCTTACTTTTCCCCCTGCTAAAATGGTGTACACACATTTACGGGGATCAAACCTTCAAACTGCCAGATGCAAGTTTTTGATGTTTCCAGTTAAATGGAAAGGGAAAGCAACAGCTGTCACATTGGTCTTCAGCAAAACACCTGATGCTGTTCTTCAGCAAATCATAATTCATATGATTTATGTATTACCTTTGATATTCTCATATACTTCCTTGTGTGTCGTCATTTCCAGTTTTAGTAACCTTGGGTTTATTCCCTCTCTCATGCTGTTCTTATGGATATTCATTCTGCCTGACCTACATACTCCTCAGTGCTCCTCTTCAGGATGTTTTTATTTCACCTGAACTACCACGGCTGAATAGCTACCACTCTCTGGGCAAGCTGGCTTAGAGTCAGTTGAGGTAGGTCTGCAATGCACTGCATAGAAGTTAGGAGGCATTAGATATGCCCTGAAATTGTGTGCTGTGATAGTGAATTAACCTTCATGAGGACATTTCTTCTTAACTGTGCTGCCAGAGCATCTCTCCTCCTGTAAATTTTAGTGTGAAAGTCATCTCTCTGGGATTTTGCATAGGAAAAGGACAATCTGGTTTGGCATCTTTTAGAATTATCTGACTATGATAATAAATGTTACAACATGCTGAACATAATTCCTGATATGAGAACAGATCCCTTCAACAGGTCTCAGTCTGTGCACTGGTAGCAGATACCTGCCAATTTGGAGCCTTTGACAATCTTCAATAATGATAAAATATGCATTCAAATGCAGAGAACCCATGGAAGTTTCAGATCCATTTTGAAAATGGCCCCCTGCTGCCAATAGGTACCACCAGATTGTCCTAATCCTAAATTATCACCACTAAAATACAGTCTTGCATATCCTGCTTCTCAAGGGTCAGGTTTTGCCCGGCAGCAGGACAGGGGTAGGAGCTGGTGGCCCGACTGCAAGCCCTGTTGATGCAGGAACAAAGCACCCACCTGTTGAAATTCTCCTTGCCGTTACCCCGCCGCTGAATGACGGTCCAGCCCCCGCCATCGGACATGTCACAGAACGCCAGGAAAGGCTCCCGGTCTGCTCTGGGCCTGAGCCGGTAGTAGCCACTTGTGGTGCTCCTCCGGTTATACACTGCAGAGCAATCTGGGCAGAAGGGCAGCAGCTTGTTACAGGGGCTGGCGGCAAAGCCAAGGGCTACGTGCCTCCTAGAGAGGATATCACTGAGAGGCTGTAGGGGACAAGGACACTTGGCCAGCCTGTGCATAGCTCTGCAAGCCCTGGAAGGTCAAAGGAAATGGTGCAGCAATGTAGTAGCCACACTGGTTTGCAAACTGCCAGCCTGACAAAAAGCTTCAAGGCTTGAGAGCCTTTACAGCCGTGCCCTCTGAGGGAATAATGCCCAAATCTTTGGTGAGATGCAGGACAGCTGCAGCTTAGCCTGGGGCTATATCATGAAAGCCTGAGACTGAAACTTTATCTGTCAGCAAGGTCATTTGCAGGGAAGCTAATTTCCATGTGGAAGGTAAGGTAACCTCAGCTATACTTCTGAAAAAATCGGGAAACGATATTTCTAAAATAATAGGCTAAGCTCCTGTGTCTAGCTCTACCAGGGCTGGATTAGGAGAGAGCCTTTCAGGATCTCAGTGGTTCACACTTTCAATGTAATGCCCAAAGGCTAAAATCTTACGACCATGTTCTCAAAGTAACACCCAGGAACAAAGTATGCATGCCTGTTTCTATGCCACAGAAGTAAGGGGGGAGCTGAGGAACAGGAAGGCTTGGCTCATCCAAACAAGTCTCAGTGCCTGCAGCTGAACCAGGCACTCTGGGCTCCTCAAAGTCACTCAGGGAACATGGGGTCTTCAAAGAGCAGGACCCATTTCTTCCTAAAGCAGATGCCTAAATTAAATCTGATAGAAAACACGAGAGGTGACTGTTCCAATTTGCAGGTAAGAAGCCCAGCTGAAGATATCCATTTGTACCTGGGTAATAGCTGCCTACAGCTGCGATGAGTGACTCTAGCCCCAAGGGATATCTTAGAGTGTCAACAAATCAGCTCTCCTCCTTCCCATGTGTCTGTACTTTAAATCACAGTCCACTTAAAAAAAAAAAATAGAAATAAAATATGACACATGGGACACTGCAGGGAGAAATAAACATTGTGGCACACTACTGCAAACTGTACCTTGGTCATACACTATCAAATTTCCACTTGTTGTGGGCAAAAGCGTCTCATGCTGCACACTCCTGTTGCCCGAGAACAGATCACTTTTCGTTCTGTGGTAAGTGTTCTCCAGTATGTCCTTCAGCTGCAACTCATATAAGTAAAGCAAGTCTTGAAGATGTTTTAACTTTTGTCTTAATTTATTGTTGTCTAGGAGGCAGATATCTTTGTCCTATGGAGAAAATAAAACAAAATCCCCACACTTCAGTCAGTGGTAAGGAGAGACACAGAGAAAGGAGCATCTGTCTCCTCTTGACCCTAGCATGTCACACTGCCTATGTGGATCAACATGATTTCATGGTGATCTCTTCCTAAGGTGTCCAAATCTTGCACAGCATGACCTGTTGAATTGAATCCAGTGAAAAAGGGGTTTCTGCAATGACCCTGGCATTGATCAGAGCATGCCAGAATATGATCAGATGCACAAAAATTTACTTTGGACAAAAATAATTTGTCTTGACCTCTGCTTGATGAACTCAAGGAGATGATTTGCAAACTATGAAAGTGCTTAGGTTGATAAGAAAGGGAAAACTTGGCTGTTGCACTGCAGATGGGCAAAACCAGCAGGTTCCAGAATTTGCTTTGTGTAAAAATGAAAACAAGCTGATATTTTGGCTATAAAAATACATCTTTTAAAAATAAATTTTTGTTGTTGATATTGTTGTTGTTTTGAATTCTTAGTTATGTTAGTTCATTAGCTGCACAGCACTTAATGCTATGAAAATCCTGTATTATCAAGACAACATTCCTTTAGCTGCAGGCAGATTCCTTTTTGCTCTGCTCTTGCAGGTCTCCATCCCTCTTGTGTGGGAGTACCCATGTCTGCACGACTGGGAATGGTGAACTATGGAGAGAGTGTACAGACATAGCTAAAAGATACACACCGAAAACCTGGGTGCAGGTGAGCCAAAGCTGACCAGGAGAAGGAGCAGCAGCAACCAGTGCATTGCCAAATGCATCACACTCATTTCTTATCACCTGAAAAGAGGCATTGACAGGCTGTAATGGAAGCTTTTTTAATTCCTCTCACAACTTAATCCTCCCTCACACTTACATTTAATTCCCGAGGAGATGCTGCAGGATTTGTTAAGGAGGTTGCTTGAAACTACAGGCAGGACAAAATCAGGGTAAGATGTACATTAAGGAGAAGCTAAAGCATGAGTGCAGTATGCTGACAGGGAAAAAGGCTCAGGTCTGCTCCTGATTCCCCACAGAAATAAATACTCTGTGTGACTTTCCTGCAGCCTCCATGTTTTCTCCAGGAATCCACACAGACAAGAAGTTGCTCAGCAGTCATGTCTCCTTGAGGACTTTTCATCAAAATCCCACAGGGTTTATTCTGTCCAAACTTCTCTAAATGGAATTAAGAGGAATTTGCCTCTTGGTTAAGTGACTCCTCAGTCCTTGGAGTGGTCTGTGAGGATGGGATTACCTTGGAGGCCAAGTCACACGTGTGACAGAGTGGACATGAGATAGTTTTTCCTTGGATTTCAGAGCAAAAGCTTTCTACTGCCAATCTTCCCCAACACACAGATGTGGTTTTGATTGGAGAGTCTTAGCTAGAAAATATGCTAAATGACTGCCACTGGGAACATGCAGCTCAATGTGAGTGAACTGTACAAACTGTTCGCAGTGTGCTTGGATGATGCTTTTAAAAAAAAAAATCTGAAAAACAGTCTAAATACAACTCCCTTGCTTCACATCTGGAAGTGCTGCAGAAACTTGGCTCCCCAGCTCTGTGCTGAGTGATGTGCTTTGTTTCAGCTATGGCTCTATCAGCATCCCTGCAGCAGCTGATGGTAGACTGCTTCCAAACCACCAAAGCAGTGCAACAGAGGAGCCCTCTGCCAAGACGGCAGGCAGAGCTCAAAAAAAGCTGAGGGAAGAAGATCTCCACAGGAGTTGCCCATGAAAGATGACGTGCAGGTAGGTACCCCAGTCTGTGGCAATTTTTCAGCTCCTAGAGAAAAGAGTTCAATAGTGCAGCAGGGGAAGCCTGCCAGCCCAGGACCACCGGTGTTGTTCACACCACCCCACAGTGGTGCTGGTGGCTGCAGTGCTGAGGTCAGAGTCAGACCCCTCATGGTACCCATGGGTGATGGCAAAAAGCTACCAGGAAGGGTGGGATGAGAGACAGCTCCTGGAAACCAGACAGTGCAGAGCAGAGAGAAGGAAAGCAACTCCATCTACACCTTTACCAAGACACATGAAATGCACGTACCTCTAACTTGCTTTTCTTCAGACCTCCTCCAGGAAAGATCCTCTCCCTTACAAGTCAACTGCAAAAGAAAGTGATCATAAACCTGGCTGCACTTCAAGAGGTTGACGAAATCTTGATGATCCACATCAAGGGCACAGAGGAAGAATGTTTCATAGCACTAGTTTCAGAGTTTCACAGAAAAGGTACTCCCAATTCCTTGTGTGAAAGAGTTACTCAAAAACCAAGTTTTCTGTTGTTACCCAGTACTCAGCTTGCTGCTCCCCAGTGACAATAAACAACAGGAGGTTTCTATCAACAGTGCTCTCTAAAGGAGAGGGGAGAGGGGCTCTGCTGCTTGTGTACTATTACCTACCTTGACTAGGAAGCTCAACCGAGACTAACTTCTCCTAGTGTTTATGTGAATCACTCAGACTAATGCTCCCTGTGGGAGTTTTGGCTCATGTGTTTTAACACAGCCAGGATCATTTCAGTAAGTCCTGCAAGGTGGAAATAACACAGCTTTTCCATTCAGCATTCCTTTTGCTGTTTAATCTTTTTTATAAGAGCACAGCTGTAATGCCAAAGAAGCTGCAAATCTGAAGCAAGAACGAATGTGGGGGTATTAAGCAAGATTTGCTGTTAGACTGAAATCTCAGGAGTGTTGTGTAACCCTCCTGTGAGCTGGATGATTAGATTTTCTAGTTAACACAAATAAGGACATTTGTGGAAAAGAGAAAAAAACACAAAACCAAACAGATGGGTGACTCCCTTTGCATTATGGCCAAGGAATTACAGATTATTTTAAAGAAAACAGCAGGAATGTTCCATTTTACACAGCTTTGTTCAGAGGAGAGACCATGGGCACAAAAAACAAGGCACATAAACCCATGGTAAATGTCTGTGCTACTCTTCAGGAAAGCAGGACTATCCAGCTACTACCAACTAGAGCAATGCTGTTTATTCCTTAAAAACTGCATTCCTCTTGTCCTGCAAGAACCCTGATTCATTTCACTGCCAAAGGATTATGTAAGCAGTGCTTTTCTTCTCACTTGTTTTTTAGCCCCAGTTTAAGACTGGTTTTGACAGCTATGAAATCAAGCGTGTGAAATGTTTCATCTTCTCCCTAGTGGGTACTTGGCCTTTTTTACTGCCCCTTTGGCCAGGAACTGCAGCTGGCAGCAGGGTGCTCAGGTACCACACCCTGGAGCACAGGGAGGCTGCACATCATCCCCCGGGGCTTTCACCAGCAGCAGCAACTCTTTCTCAGCTGGACCCATCCAGACAGCGCTCAAGATGCTGAGCAACAATTTATGCTCTTGTCTAGGTGGCCAAAAATCTCATTGGCCTATGACCATCTCCTGATCCCAGGTGGGATCAGAGACAGGGCTGAGGCTGTGGTGTCAGTGTTGGAGTCATGGTGTGGGTAGCACAGTCAGTGCCTGCAGCTGTCTGCAGGGCCATATGATTAGGGAGCATCAGGCCTCATAACATTAAATTCTGCTGGTCCCAGGGCAGAAGGGAGCAGTGAAACTGCAGTGCCAATGAAAACTCATGCGTGTGCTTTGTCACTGCAGCTTTGCAGGAACAGGACTCAATCTCCAACCCTCGTTCAGTGGCTGCCAAAACATCTCTCAGAGCCAAGACATCTGGAGCACTCTCACGCTGCCTCTAGGCCTCCGCCAACATTTGCCTCAGCAACATCTGCATGTGAAAATCCCACTCAGCTGGAACATGGTTCTTGCGTACCTGTTTTATGATTAACTTATTTTCCTAGGCTAGAGAAAGCTTTAGGGATATCTGAAGCAGAAGAGAGGGGTTGCCGTGAGGTTGAGTTCACATGAGGTGGGTCTAGCAGGAGAGTGTCTTCAGGTACTGCTCCACTGGCTCGGAGCTAAAATAATCAAGTTATCATAAAAAATGAGGACACTGTGTGATCACCAATGTTTCCTCACAGATGTTGAAATCCCTAGGCAATTTGACAATAAATACTGGGTTGTTTTCATTTCCTGGAATACATATGCTTCACAAATACTCTGGAATGCAAATTCCTGTTTAGTTATTTGGAAGGAGATCAGATTCCCTTTTCTTAAGATACTCAGTGATCTCGTCAGCAAAAAATAACAGTCTCATTAACTAACAACCTTCCTACCTTCCTTCCAGCAAAAGTATGTGGGTGCCGAATAGTACTCACAAAAACCTATTATTCACACATTAAATGCAATACCAGCACATGCAAATTGGTGGATAAATGTGACTGAAGAGCATGGGTCTGGGGTAGCTCTTGATATTCCTACAGTTATCGGGAGAAAATGGCTTGGGATGAAGACAGGAACATGACACCTGATGGATATTAACACCTTCAGAGCCCAAAGGAACTTCATCACAGCTGGAAGACAGTCGTGACAATCTCAAACCAGTTCTAAAACCAGTTTCTTGTTGATTGTTTGTTCTTAAAGGGGAAAGGCAAGAAATGAGGCAGACTGCTTCAGGCTCCAAAGGAGGTAGAGAGACCTGAGGATTTCACAGCAAGAGTCTGACTACCTACCTGTGCTCTAGGAAAATACAGGATAGGAACCAGCTCAAAGCCAAATAGATTACTTGCAGTGAATCCAGGTGCTCTATGCATTTGCATTATTTTTATACTTTTCTATCACATTCCACCTTCCATGAACACCCTGCTCAGTGGAAAAGACTGCAGACAGGCTCCTTTGCAGGCACTGCAGGTGTGGAGGTACCCACCAGGGGCCTGCAGGCCCTTGATGTTTGAGCTAGTAAACATCTCCGGAGGAATATGGGCTGCCAGGTTTTTTAAAACAAAGTTAATATATGAGATCTGAAACAAATATTTATTGCTTTTTAATCTAACAATAAAGGGTTTCATCAAAAGTAAGATAAATTTAAAAGAGCAGGATGACATCAGCCACCATAGTTTCAACCTACAAAATAACCGAAACCGATGTTTGCGCATGAAAAGTCTGTGGTTGGTAAGCAAGGAGTAACCACAGAAATCTGTGTACAAAGAAGAAGCAATGGTGGCAGACCACGAAACATGCTGGATCTGAATATTTTGATAACGTTCAAAGAGCAAATACATAATTCAGTTTAACTAATGAGTCTGCATGCAGCCTATGAGTATCTAATGGGTTGACACAACAAATGTAATTAGTTTGTGAGTTCCTGAGGGCAAGCACAGGTCCCAGCAATCCCGTGTCAGGAATACCTGTACCAAAGGGAATTAATCACAAGACCAGAGGGAGTATGTGGATTCTATGATCTTCTACCTACTTCAGGTCAGAGAACTTCCCTGACCTAATTCACTCCCATTTGAACTGGAACATCCCTTTGAGAAAAAAGACATTTTGTTGTAAAATATTTAGTGCAGAAGAACCAGCCACAAACCTTAGCATGTTCTTCCACTTTTTAATTACTAGTATTGTTAATTTCTTTTTTTTTGCCCTGAGTCTGAATCTTCCAAGTCTCATCCTGCAGCCTTTTAATTTCATGATGCCTTACTCTGAGAAGAGGAAGAGCCCTCTGCTGCCAAATGCTTTTTTCCCTGCTAAAGGCTAGGTCCAAACATAGAAGCTGTGTTGTTGCTCCTGGCTGGGAATCCAAACCACCATTATCTGCTTTGACTGTGGGTGTGTGTGCAGGAAACCAAGCAGGATCATGGAGCAAGGGGCTGCTTGGAGCTTTTCCTAGGCAGGCCTGAGGAACACGGCAGAAGAACATCACACTTGTGAGCAGGGTCTTGGCTGGCATAGAGAGGAAGGGCAGGAACAAGTTCTGCTCCTGGAGAGATTTCATTCAGGGCAGTTTAATGTAGAACAAGTACATAGAGGTGAGAAGAGCTGTGGGTGGTGTATGACAGGGTGTGGTGGAGGTGGTCTCACTGGGCATGTTAAGGGGGCTCCAGGAACTGCAATACTCTGCCTAGATTTGGGAACCTGATCCGCCCTAGGCAGGGACAAGCAGCAGAAATATGTGGTCAGGAAAGGATCAGAACTGCAGGTTCTGAAGGGATCTCTGCAGCCCAACAGAGAGGTTTCAAATCAATTTACTGCCTCAAAGGTTAGGCAGTTGCTGAACAAATACCTTCCTAGACCTAAATGTTGTTGATGGTGTAAGTCTGCTTACACCCCTTCTGGGGCACCTTGTCCTTTTTCCAGATCCAGCCCTGTCTGACTGTGATTAAGTCACTCACATTAAGAGCCATATAAAGAGCTCAGGCAATATTTCCAAAATCTTTGTTTGTGGATCCAAGGATCTCACTCCTTTTCTCATACAGCTACATGCCACAATCATCTGTCACTGGCTAATCCCTGCTGTTGTTCCAGGACTTTTAAGTGTTACCTGACTTCCTCTGCCACTGATGCTCAAAGTCTGACCTGCATGGTGTTATCCAGTGCAGTCAGGGTGACTGTGATTCACAGCACCTGAGAAGTCAGTCCAGAAATGCCAGCTTTTTGACATGTGCACACACAGGCCATGCAGGTGGCAGGTGCCTTGCTGGGAGTTAGAGGGACTGCAAGCAGACCTCAAATGTTTTTAACACATGTTGTATGGTCCTTCAGGTACCAAACATCACCCTGAGGTGTTGTGTTCTGAGACTGACAGTGGATGTAAGTTACAACTTACTCAGTGCTAGGCAGGCGTTGATATTGTATATGACCATGGTTACAACCTCTGTGTCAGCTGAAAACTCCATCACTCAGGATTTTATCCAGGTCATGGTTTAAAACAAAACAACACAACATTAAGCTGTGTAAGACAACACCCAATCCTTGCAGAATCTCTCAGGAAAAGAATTGCTTAAGGATGGTTTCTCTTTTAGTTATTTTAAGACTAGCGTGCTGCACTTACATCAACGTGAAATGGATTGATTGAACCTTTTTAATCAGTTATTTTCTAGCCAGTCAGAAGCAACAAAATACTTTTATTTTAGAAGTAAAACTTGCAATCTTTTTTAAAAATGTATTTGACACAATTATTTTCCCTGATAGCATGTTGATATGCAATTGCTATTAATATTATTATTATTATTGCTTCTGCTATTAAGCTTCTTAAATATTTTATTAGTCAAAACCCTCTGTCTAATCTGCTCTCATTTCTCAGGGAGCAGAGCCAAGCTGACAAACTATCACCATCAGGTCATCTGATCTACCTGTTTTTAATATTGGCAGAGAATGTTCATTTTTTACCCAGTTACCTTCATATTTCTGCTATCTCAAAACTTAATAAAAATGTAATTATCTTTCTCATCATCTGTCTTTAAAAAATCTTAAAAGATATAGAAGAGCAATACCTACCAATTTTAAAATCTGTCAAGTTAAGAGATTCTGTTTACCACCTTCTCTGTTATTTTTGGAATGCAAAGTATGTCATCACCCCTCTGAGAAATGCATACTTAATCCTGCTCTTTAGCCAGTATGTAACTGGATTATTTACTAAATATTTAAATCTTTTTTGCATTTTTTGACAATTCAGCTATTTTACACTGATGAAAATTGTCAAGGATCAGAACTGGATTCTCAAGGGTTATTAAATATCAGTATCATGATGTAACCAGCAAAATATAATGAAACGTATTTACAAGTCTTGAATTTAAAAAACAGAACACTTTTAATGCTTCCTTTTTACTTTTAGCTTTATGAACCTTGGATATTGTTCCTACGCTTTTCTCTACCAGGTGAGAGATAGAAATTTAATTTTATTAGTAAAAAGGTGGTGTTTTTATAATCTGAGTCCTGAAGTTAGGGTCTTAAGAAAATAGATCAACCAGCAGGAAACTTATGATGACTCATGAGAGCTGGCAAATATTCTACAGCATCACCAATGCTGTAAGATTAGCGACACTGAAAGAAGCAACAATCAGTATCACTGACAATGCAGCATCTATCTATTTTACAAAAACTGGGAAGAGCTGTTCTTCCTTTTAAAGTGCACCTGCAACCTTAATCTGCCCAGCCCTGGAATTCAGCCTGGGCGCCAAACTGGAAGCCCCTCATCTCTAGCCTCTCCTTTGGCTGTTTTTCACAGGTTGTTCTATAAGAAGTCCAATACCTAAACTGCCTTCACACCTTTGTACTTCCAGAGCCCAGGATGGGGGAAACTGGACTTTTGTATTTCTACACTCTTCTCTGATGTGGGCCTCCATCCACCACTTCCACTACAGAGGTGCTCCACAGGTGTAAACTCCTGCAGAGAGTAATTCACAGGATCCCCACCCGGTCCACAGGATCAAGCCTGTTCTAAGTAACCTGCA
>VZUA01075161.1:0-22023 GCA_013401035.1 Horornis vulcanius | reverse complement strand
CTCTGAAATGGCTGTGCTAGCAGGGAGAAGGAGGCTCAGTGTGTGGACAGCTGTGGGTCAGAAAGGGCATGATGTCCCTGGAAAGACCTACCTAGTGCAGGTAGCTCTAGATAACCATCAACATCATGGTTATCAAACCCATCATGAAGTATCATGGTCCAGCTGTACCTTCTGTTTATTTTCCTGTGTCTTTATAACAGTCTGGTGTGAGCTTACCATCCACCCGGGCTATCCTCATTTACTTTCCTAATCAACAGTTTTGCTGGATGGGAAAAATGTGCAGTGGGTCAGAAATCACAGTCCAATGGTTTCTGCAGGATGACACTGGATGTGAGGGGTGTCATGTACCTGCTCCCTTGCACTACCACAGCCTGTCTGGTTTGCACTGGGATGGAGATTGTCTCCTCCACAAGTAATGTAGTTATGCTCCTGTCTCACTGGGCTGAGACTGCACAGAAAGAAGCAAAATAATAATAACAGCTTGCCCGGAGCATACAAGAAATCTGTGGTGGAGAAACAGGACTCTGCCACAGATCATAATGGCAGAAACATCATTCTTTCTTCTGTGTTGATTTTCAGATTGCTTTGTGCTCCATTTCTGAGTTTTACCCTCATTACAATTTGAGAAAAGCTGAGCTGCTTCAGAGGTCTCTCCCCTTCCACTCTCCTCTTCCTACAGCTGCCTCATTGTTATTTTTTGCTATGCAAGGGCACTGAACTCCTTAGGAAATCAGCTGCTGCTGGTGAAAGCTGGACCTGTTTGGAAACAGTAGCCACAAAAGCCAGACTTTCCAGTGTAATCAGGCCATTAAACCTCCTGAAGAATTTTTAAGGCTGGCTTTATCTGCCCTGCAGAGAGAAGTGTGGGGAGAGGCTGTTGCACCATTGCTCCTCCTGCTGATGACGCAAACTGGAATTGCTTCTCCTTGAGCACTGCCTCCATCAGGGTGAAGCCTGCCTTTGTGTTGTCCTGATCCCTCAGTCCAGACCACAGCGACCACACGAAGTTAGAGTAGCCCTGAGGCTGTTCCCCTGTTCTAACTTGTGCCACCAGCAAACTGCTCTAAGAGATCAAATCTTTGACTAGACCGACCCAATGTCTCAGCTTCAACCCAAAATGTTGGTCTGAGAGCAGCCCAACTGAATTTGGACTTTACCAACATAAACAACTGCTTAGAAAATTCAGAGCCTTATTTCTTTACTTTCACGTCCTTTGTCTTGTCTTCTGTCATTACATGTTTCAGCCCATGACTGTAGGCTTTGCTGGAAAGAGTCAGTCTCTCTGGGAGTTACAAACGTTCATGCAGTCTCTTCCTCCTTTTTGGATCACAGAGATGGATTTGAAGCAAAGAGGAAATTTTCTCATGATGTAAGATTGTTTCAAGATTTTGATTTTTAGTATCTTCCTCCCAAACTGCAGTGAGTTTTTTTGTAGTTTTGTGTTTCCTGGTAATTGACAGAAAAAATCCAAACTGGTTGGCAGCAGCAGCAAAGGAACATAAGGTACTCAAACCTCCTAAAACAAGAACAGTTCTGGCCTGTTCTAAGACCCTTCCCCCTCCCAAAATGTTAAACTGGGAGACTGCTGAAGCTGTTCTGTTCTCATAGCTGGATTAGACCTCAGTGAATCAGCCCTCTGGGAAATCTCCTTGGGGAATTCCTTGCAGGCTGTACCCCAGCATCACTTGCTGACTAAATTGGGAGCTTCCTCAAGTAGTGCTGCTGTGTGGGACGAGGGGTCAAAGCTTTGGTGCCACAATCCTGGAGCCCAGCTGAGGATCACAACTCTGAGGATGGGGAAAAGCCCTGTCCCATCCTACATCCCTTTTTTCCTCCAAATTCCCCAGAATGTGAGGAAGCTGACTCCTCCACTGTAGGTGGTGGATCTGGGGTGAAAGCTCACTTGTTTGGCCTCCTGGTTGCACTGAGCCCTAGGCTGCTGCTCTCCCAGTAATGTCAGTGAATGCTGGGCTGCCTGAGAGAGTGGGGCACCAGGCAGGAGTGGGGGAGCCCAAATATATACCTGCAGCCTCCCAGACACTGGAAAGCCTCCTGCCTGTGGGGTGTAGACTGGCCACAAAGCTGCAGAGAACAGGTGAAAAGACCATGGGGTTTGTGTTGCTTAGGAGCTCACCAAAAGTTGTTGGGATGAACTGGAGAGCAGAATTCATCCCAGGAGGCATTAGGCACAGGTAGAGAGATTTTACTTTTGAGCTTTTAACTTGATTTGCCTCATATGACATGCCTGCCTTTTCTCTGTTTGGAGTTATCTTGTCCTGTTTGTACCTTTTTAGTGCTCTAATGAAACCCAGCCATGGGGCCAGAAGCCTTTGACTTCTGCCTTGGCTGCCTCCAAGACCAGATGTGGCAATTTCACCTCCAAATCTGTCTGATTCAGCCCAGTCCCAAACAGCTTTTAACTGATGAAGAAAGGGAGACAAATGCTTGTCAAAGTTGCTCTGGCTGAAAGGACCACAGCTGGGAAAGTGTTTTGGCCAATCAGGGCTGCAGCTCCCTGCCCAGCCAGGAGGGTTTGCTGCCTGCAGTGCTCAGTAACATGTGTTTTTGTGGGGCCTGTTCTGCAAATACTAATTTTGAGCTGTACATTTTCTTCCAGGAAATCTTGGCTTTATAACTTCCTAGGAATAGTCTGTGCATTGGAAAACCCCCTCCTGCCATATGGGAAGGAGCATTCTCACTTGTACCCTGTGAAATATACATGAAGTTTTTTTAATTAGATGAATTTCTGATAACTGCAGAAGTTTGGAATTTTCAGTGGCATTGATGCAATGGGTGCAAATTTGTGACAATTTCTGTGATGTGCCTGGCAAAACAGTGCAGCTGAGTGGGTCTGTCCCTTGTTTGATCCATGGTCCAAGATACAGAAATCATCAGCATGGTTTGGTACCAGAGCAGCTGGTGCTGCTCTGGTGGTACAGGGTCCATTATTCAACATCCAGTTGATACATCTTCTGTGTAGGTGGCTCAGGTAATTTTCCCATGTCCAGAGGCTGCAGCTGGCCCTGTGCCATTGCCTTTATTCTTTCACTTTGTGGTTTCCAAGGCCAGTTGTGCTTGGTTGGGCAATGTATGACAAGGGACTGTCCAAGATGATGAGCCTGTTCTTAATGTTCATCTAATTAGCTCCCAGTTGCCCTCCCCCAAAGCTGACTTTGCTTGTCAGCCTGGGCTCTCCTCACCCTGATTTTTGGGTGTCTTTTAAGTGCAGCAGAGCTAAACTATCTGCACGGAACAAGTGATGAAGGAGAAGCAGGAGTTACCTCCTCAGCAAACAGTTTACACTGGCATGCACTGCTGTTTGCAAGGAATGAGACTTGATAGAGGTTCCATGGGTAAAGCAGGGTTGAGTAAAATCCTGTCTGTGTCACAAAATCCCTGCCCCTTCTGAGGCTCTGTTGTTCCTACAAAACTGCTTGGAAGTTGATTGTGCAGTATTCTGGTGTCCCTTGTGTGTATGAGGGTCAAAGCAAAGCAGTTAAATGACATTTTGCATCTCAGAACTGGAATTACTTTGTCCTGCAGCATGCTTCAGGTGTAAATTTGCTAAAAAACCCCAACTAACTCAATGACTTGCCCAAAATTCCTCCCAGGAAGGAGGGTTTGACCAGGAAGAGAGGGGAAGATTGGTTAATTCTTTTGTAGAATTCATAAACTTTCATTTTTCTGTCACAAACATTTTCCTTTTACCTTCCTTACCTGAGCAGGTGGGAGGAAAATGTGGCCCAGCAGTTACAAAAGGGGCTAAGTCTGAGGAGAAATAAATCCTCTCTGCAGCTGCCCTGTGGCAGGCAGCTGGCCAGTACCACCTCCCCAAACACTGGTGTCCATCCAGTGCAGGAGCAGCTGAGTGTCAGCCCAGCTTCTCCAGGTGCCAGGTACTTTTGGGTGGCATCACAGACTGAATGTTTCCCAGAAGGAAAGAGTCTTTGTGTAAACATGCTGAATAAACACAGTCATCCTCTCCATCCAGCCCCATCCTCTCAAGTGTAAGGTGCAGATGCAGGAGCCAACAGCTCTTCCAAATTAATTCTTTCCCCTCTTTCTGCCTCTCTGTTCTGCCTGTGGTGTGCAAGCAAACCAAGGCCAATAGCCTTGGCCAGTCCAGGCAGGGTCAGACTGGCCCAGTGCTGCCTCCTCTGCTTCCAGCACCCCTGTGCTGTGGACATGCACCCAGCTCTGCCTCTTCATGGGCTTGCTGGAATTGGGAAAAGGATTGCTGTTGCCTTTGCTGAGGCAGAGACACAATCCAAACCAGCTCGTTGGGCTGTAGGAAGAGGGATGTGAAGTAACCAGCTCTTGCTCGTACTGGTAATCTGTAGATCTTGTGGAGAAAAAAGTACATAAGGAAAAATGAAGACTGAATAACTCTTGTGCCCTTCTTTGGGGTGGCTATTAAAGGCTCAGGGGTGATAGAAGAACACCAGCATGTGACAGATAGGTGTACAAGAGGGTCACTCACTGCTGGTAGAAACGCAGGTTTTGGAAATGGAGTTCTGGTCATCCTTTGTCTTAGGAAAGTTTAGTGCTTTTTCTCTAAATCCAACCTGCAGTTTAGATTTGGGGCACTGTTCTGTGCTGCTTAAAAATGTAAACTGTTAGAAGCATTCAAGAGACTGAAACTAAGGCTATTGGTAAATATTTGCCACATATTTTTTAGTAGAAAAATGCTTAAGCAGTTCTTGCTTCATTGGAAAATCCACAAAGTTGTTTGATAGTTTCTGCTGTATATATATTACAAGAAGGCTCTGTTTTTTCCCCCTGGATTGCTCTGGAGCTTCCTGAAAACTTCTGCAGGAACATGGGCAATATTATTTCTGCACAGAGTGTGTTAGCAGAAAAAAACCCAGTCTCTAAAGTGGGATGAAGGATGTCCTTTTAGGACATCTTAAAAACCTTTCACAGTTAGGACTTAGATTTGAGAATTGGACCTCTCTGGAAGGAAGGCCTAGAAACTTGAATAAGCCCTAAGATGAATTTTTTGAGTCATAGAAGAATTGTGATTTTTCTGCAAGAGCACAGCATACCCATCCTGTACTAGATACAGCAGTTGTTTACTCAGTAATATGAACCATACACCTGAAGCACAGAGTGGTGATTATATAATGTGCACTCAGTTCTGCACCTGCTTTTTGAGGGGCTTGAGCCATATATTTAGGATTTTGCTGAAGGAAACAGAAATGACCTTTGTGTTGTCCAGATTGTCCAGCTCCCATCTACTGCCCTGGCTCCCATCACACTGGGTTCCTGCAGTGCTGGCTTCTATTCTCTTCCCAGGTTGCAAGAAAACTGTGTGTGCTTGAATCTGCCTTGGAGCTGGTGGTACTGTGAGGGAGGACTCTGCCATGGCCCTTTTCAGCCCTCTGGCTGGAGTGCTGAGGGGTCCAGCATTTTGTGTGTGAGAGAAATCCTTCTGGCGTTCTGTCTTAGAGTTGGATTTACTGGAAACAGGTCCTTGATGAAAACCTTCCTTGCACAACACTTTTTCCACCTACAGGCAGCGGTGACTGGCACAGTCCAAAAGCCTTTGACAGCCAGTTCTTTTGTAGATGTCTGGCAAGGAGGCTCCAGATCTGGAGAACAAGGCTTAACTGAGGCTGCCTTAATTGGAGACAGCGCTGTGGGTCTGTGTATCAATGAGTAGGTGACGACCTTGCGAGTTCCCAGCCCTGCTCACTTGTAATAGCTCCTCAGGGCTCTGTTTGTAAGAGGATTTGTGGAAGCAGTTTGTATTACAGAGTGACAGGTGTAGAGAGCTGAATTTGCAGCCCCAGATCCTGATAGTTTCTGGGAGGGAATGTAGTTTAGTTTCTACTGAAATGTGAAGGTGCTCCTTCAGTATTGCTCTTTTCTAAATGGCTTGGGCTGGGGAGAGACAGTGTACGTAGAGAAGAGAATATGGCATTTCTGCCTTTTGAATTTAATAGTCCTGTATAATTTTGAGGAAGTCTGTGGCTGTTGTTTGGTGCTGTTCCTGCTTCCCATGCCAGCCAACACTGCCAGCACAGGTGTACGTCTGCATTCCTGTTGACTCAGCCCTCGGTAAGTTCCTGGTGAAGGCTTCAGTCTCTTCTCCTTTAATTGATGTGGTTTGCTGTGCTCTGATGGAGATTGTTTATGGACTAGACTATGACTTTGGCCCCAGCATGTTACTCATGTCTACACAGATGAGCACAGACAAACCTGAGCTTGTCTGCCTGTGTAAAGAGGGAGCTGAGTGTGAGCCAGGCACCTCTTAGCATGGAGTCAGAGCAGAAGCAGCTGCATGCCAGGCTCTGTGTAACTCTGCTCACAACCTGTGGAAGTACCTTCTGTAGCTGCAATGAAATCCTTGCTGTGCAGTTTTCCTGTTTTCACAGTAATTTCTCAGTAAATCCCATCCAAGCATAAACAGGTGTTTGGGAGAGACCTCTCCTTACTCCTCTGCCTGATAACTGCATTTTGGGTGATGAAACAGAGATACAGAATGCAGACAAAACATGGAGATAGGGAGGTATGCAATGACCCCTGTGGATGTGTATATCCAGGCCTGGAGTCAGGCTTTGATTGACTTGATCTCCTGAACTAGGGCTGGGGCATGTCACCAAGGTCTGACAGGAAAGCAGGGGCTGCCTGCTGAAGGGGACAGATGGTGGTGAAAGGGAAGGAGCAGCCCCTTGGGCTGGCAAGGAGATCCCCTAAGGAGCATCATGCCCCAGAAAATGCCAATTGTCTGAGACAGAACAATTTTGTGGGAAAACGTTGGTTTTGATGAATTTCAGTTGCTGAAAAATATTGGACAAAAATGTTTTGAAAACTGTTTGACCTTTTCCAAATGGCAAAGTTTCAATGTTTTTAGGTCCAAATGCTGCTTCATTTTGATAGCTAGCATTAATTGAAGGTTAAAAAAAAAAAGTTGGAACTGAAATGGAATTCCTGAAAATTAATAGAAACAAAATGTTCTCTTCCTCTTTTCCTCCCCCAGCATTCTTATTTCTGGAGAAATTGTGAGATTTTTTTGAGTTTTTAGTTTCTCTGAGCAGAGATATTTAAAACCTCACAAGTTGTTGTGGGAGGGCATTCCATCCGGCTCACTATCCACCTGCTCCAATGGAGTTGCTGGTTTTGAAGTGGGGTTTTTTAGTATTTTGTCATGGAGCTGCAAGCATTTTTCAGGCATTCCAAAGGGAGAGTCTCCAGATCTGCAAAGGCACTGGGGTGCAGCCTGTCCCTGCAGCTCTCATGTGTCCAAAACCCTCTGTTGGCTTCCTGGCAAGTCTTGCATCTCCCCCTCTGAAAGGAAAGAGTGTGAGCAGTGTGCTTTGATTTGTGCTGTGGCTAAGGGACAAACACACTGTATTTGCTAAACCAACACCCTGGGAAAGCAGGGAATGATCACTCTAAAAGCATCACGGCTAAAAGGAGCCGGTTGTGTGTGCAAGTTGGGCTCGTGTCAGAACATGAGGAATGTAAGGTAAATAGGACTGTGCAGCAGGAGATGCCTTAAAAGCTTCACCAAGAAAATGCTGCTCACAGGTCCAGAGCCACAGAGAGCAGGAATGTCATCTGGCTGAAGTGGCTGGAGCAAAAACCTGTGTGTTGTGACATTTGCACATCTTGCAGCCAGGTGAAGGAACTGGGCAGGAGAGAGCAGGAGGGGCTGTGATCTTCCTCCTCTCCAGCTCTGCATTGGAGTGAATGTGCACCTTTCCACCTCCTTTCTTAAATGGAATGGATTAATATAAGATCTGTCATGTGGGGTGTGATGGCAAACAGGCTGTGCTGTCTCCCCCAGCATCCCAAGTGTGTTGCCATGTCTCTGGCTGATGTGAAGAGCTTTCATTGTTCCTCTTTTAGCTCTGCTGTCTTTGCCTTGTCCATCAGGTGATGAGTCACATCATCATGGTCAGTGGTGATTTCTGACTTCCACATGATGCTGTACTGGATCTGTGTTTGGAGGGCTTTGTTTCTCCTTTTGAGGGGATGTCTGACAGTTTTATTGCATCTCTTGGAGTGTCCTCAGTAGGAACAAGGGTTTGCATTTCAGCCATCTTCATAGCATGTAGGTGTCAGTTTGGATTTTGGCCTTGCACTAAGACAACAGAGTTCAGCTTTGCTTTCGAGGGATCTTTGTGAAGTGCGAAGCTATAGGCTTCAGGAAATTGCTAAAAATGTATAGGAAATGGTAAAATGATCCCCTTGATATGAAGGGTGCTCCTAAAGCCCTCTCAAGATGGCAAATGAAGTCTGCAAGCAATTTAGGGGCTGATAGATGGCGAGGTGATAGATTCGTTCCTATAACGAATACTGGTTTCAGNTTTGCCTCAAAAAGGGCTCCTCCAGGGTAGCCAGTAACTGGACCTGAATCCTTTCCCTCTTCTCTAATAGCAAAGCCCTTGCTTGCTCATTTCCCTGTTGGTGTTGGCAGAAACGCCAAATATGAAGAGGTTGCAATGTAAGCAAACAATTTTTAGGATAATATGTAAGAACAAAGTAATGGCAAAAAATGGCACCAGGAAAATCTGAAGAATTTGTAAGATGCTTTTCCTCATTCAGGCGGATGCCATTGTGCTGGGAGAATGAGTGGATACAAGCAAAGGGGACCTGGCATGGAAAAATTAAAAAACATAATTTAGGAGAGGCACAGAGCTGAATTCTCTCTACTATATGTATTGCCTATATTCAGTGCAGTAATTCTGAAGTCACTTCTCTTAACTTACCTAATGCTTCTAACAGGTTGCTCTGGTAAACTGTTGTTGTCAAAGTACTTCTTGCATCTTAGTGTCTCTCAGAAAGAGGTCTGCTTTCAAATATCCACCTTGCAGCTATTTTTATTTTGGGTACCCATGTAACTTGTGCCTTGGCAGCCATTCACTCTGTTTGAGTACTCCTCTGGCTGAATATTTGCTCCTTTGAGCAGAGTATAGGCAATGCTGTGTTCCACTGGTGCATTTTTTATGCTTCAAAATCACCTTGAGCTGAGTGGGTGAAACTGTGTCTTTTACAAGTAACTTGTGTTCCTCTGGGCAGTTCCCTTGCTGAATAGGATGTAAGCCTTGTACCAAGAATTTACAACTCTTTCCTCTCCCTGCTGGTTTTCCCTCATAGTTCACATTGCTTTCATTTCTGCTTTTTCTCCAAAATATGTAAATGGACTGTTAAAAGTTAATGTGAGCACTTACCACAAGAACCTGGGGCTGGCTGCTTCTGAGCAGAAAGATGGAATCCCCTTTTTCTTCACTGTGCTGTTCTCTCTTTCAGCCTTTCAAGCTTTGTGTCTAGGCCCTACATATTTAAAAAGAAAAGAAAAATTAGCCCCATTTTTTCAAAAAACTGGACACCTGGATTGCACCAGCTTTTTCTGCTGTGGGTATCACCTTTAAGAACTGGAATCCACTTCTACTCCACTATCATTCCCAGAACCTGTCTGTTACCATGAGGAAGGGCTAGAAACTCAGATTCTGAGAAATTCAAAGTCTTTGGCTCATAAGGAGCCCTTAAAATAATTTCAATAATTAACCTTTTGGGATTTTACAACTGTTGCATTTTTTGCATTCATTTTGAATTCAAAGAAATCCTCAGACTTAAAGTTTAAAAATCCACTCACCAATCTATTCTTGTACCAGCTTGTCAGGTCCCATTAAAACTACTCTGTCACTTCCATGTTAATTTTAAGCTGCTGTATTAACTGATCAGAAAATCTTGTGAAGGGTCCCAACAGGCTACAAGAGCAAAAGCCAGGATTTTTTCAGACTTGGAAGTTTCTCAATTTTTTGGAGATCACTGCAGAATTTGAGCAGTAGCTTGAAAGGCTGAGGGTTGCATGTGTGTAAAATAAGCTGGGCAATCACAGATCTGTAATGTAACCTGATTCTTTGCATTTTCATGTTCCCTAAATGTGTTTACAGTCAAGAAAAATAGTAGTTTTTCCACTAACACGCTGCTCTTGGAGCTATTTCTTGGATTTTCTATCATCAATGCTCTCTTTATTATTTTCTGCAGATGTAACTCTGCATATGAGATTTCCATAGACAAATAATATCCTCTCTTTTCTGGGATTTTGGAAAGCAACAAGGAAAGCCAAACCAATCCGGTCGCCCTGTTGAGGCTCTCTTTGAAGAATGATTGCTTTGTGGTTTCTCTAGGGCACAGCTTCAACTTTGGAAGCAAATGTAAAGTGAACAGACTCTGGCCAGCAATTCCACCTGCCAGCAGGGTGCATTTCTCAGGTTTTTCTGCCAGTGTGCCCAGAACCTTCTCTGCAAGACACTAACGAAGCAATTAATGGAAAGGGCGTGTAGATAACCCCCTAGAGACCAGCTGGTCTCCTTCTTATGTAAAACTCAGCATCCAGAGTAACCTGATGCAGTTGGCTTTCTAGGATGACTCCTTGTAAGTCCCAAAGCACCTGGACTTTGGGCAGTTATCCTTCTCTGCCTGTTGTAAAATGCATCAGAAATGTGACCTATCTAAAAATATTAATTACCACGAGCTCAGACCTGGCACTGGTGCAGGCAGTGCTTGCCAGGGGTATGGCAGCTGTATCTGGTAGAGCAGCAGCTCTCTTTTAATGAGAAGATCTTGCTGGTTTGGCTGCTTTAAGCTTTCTTTGAAATATTGTCTCCAAAATGCAGGAAGAGGAGAAGGCCACCTCCTGTAGCTGTGCTTGGAGAGTCATAGAATGGTTTGGTTTGAAAGAGACCTTTAAGGCTGTCTTGTACCAACCCCTTGCCATGAGCAGGGACCTTCAACTAGTCCAGGTTGCTCAGAGCCCCCGTCCAACCTGGCTTTGAACACTTCCAGGGATGAGGCATCCACAGCTTCTTTGGGCAACCCGTGCCAGTGCCTCACCACACAAACAAGGAAGAATTTCTTCCTAATACCTAACCCTGCCTTTTTTCCATTTAAACCCTTTGAATGAGGAACCACATTGAGTTCTGTTGGCAGCTCTGGCTCAGGTAGGAAAGCAGAGGTCACAAGCAACATGGTCCCATGAGGCATCAGAACATTGTCAGTCTCTGTCACAAGATTTAGTTAAGCCACTCCAGTTTTCACTAAGCTGCTGCTTCCAAAGGAAAGAAAATTTCCAGGAATGCAACACATCTGCCTGAGGCTTTGCCAGAGCCCTAAAGTTGTGCCTCTGCTGTGTCTGCCAGCAGTGCTGGCTCTTCTGTGACACCTCTGTGTGTGCCTGAGGGGGAAGTGCTCTCTGGTGAGAGAGCGATTAGGAAGGGTGACCTCGGGAGAGTCACAGCTGCCTCCTTTGTAATCTGCCCATGCTGATGCAAGTTTAAGGTCAAAACTTGTCACTGAGGATTTTGTTGGTGTGTGTCCTTTCTACCCTGGGCTGCAAAAGATCCAGCAATATAAAATTGTGGGTTTCCCATGGAAAAACTGTGCAAGATACAGATGGTTGTATATTTTCTCATCTCTTAGTGTATTGACTCTTTGCAATTCTGTCCCCATTCCAGGCCAAATCACAGTTTCAAAAAGCCCTTGGTCATGATATTGATAACGACAAATGGATAACTGATTTTAAAATCTGGGTAATTATAAAAGGGAAGGTTTTCCAAGACACAGGTTATGATACTTGAAGATGTGGCAGAGATAATTGTGCAATGGGAAGAAAAAAAGTTCTCTCCCAGATGAATTACAGGATGACTAAGAGCAGCCAGCCTGTCCAAGTCCTCCCCAGGGCTCTGGTGGGATTTGATACATCTCCCTTCCTGTCTGAATTTGCAGCATGACTCTTGAGTGATTATTTCACAGGTCTCTGCCTGAAGCTGACCCTGCCCTTGGAACACCTGTGCCTTCTCTGCAAGCTGTACTTGTTGGGTTTGTGTGTCCTGGGTGAAACCAAGGCTGAGACTGACACTGGTGCTTTTGGAATGGGGTTCAAACCTGAAATGAAGCTGCTGTGCTTTGGTGCTGCCTCTGTATCTGGGGATTGTGGTGATGGTAGAAAAGAGATATGGGAAGAAAAAACTAAGAGTGGGATCACAAAAGGTTAATGTGCTGGTGCAACAGGCAGGCCCGGGGAGGGGGAGTGGCAGGAAGGGGTTTGCAGATGCAGCTTTTCTGTGCTCTTATCTACCCCTCTGGCAGCAGCCTCAGCCCAGACTCGGCTCTTTGGGAACTGGCCCAAAGCTTTAATGAAGGCAGGCAGGGAGGCGCAGCGTTCCTGGCTCTCAGGGGGCCCTTTGTCTCTCAAGGCTATCGGCTTTCTCTGAGGAGACACATCATCACCCAGCTCTGAGCTGGATAAGGGCTTTTGAAGTTTTCTGTTTGATATGCGTCACTGCCTCCGTCACACAACACAAGACCTTCTCTGGTTTTATCCTTTCTCTGCTGCAGTTTCACCCACCTGGTATGGAAACCAGAGATAAAACAGAGCTGAACCTCCTGAGTCTTGAAATAACTGGAATTTGGGGAGCGTGGTTTCCTAGAGAGAACAATTAGCACCTCCAGAAGGTCTTAGCAGGAGTGAGGATGATGACTCTCTCCCTCCCATGCACAATCTGGGTTTTATTTCATGTAACCAGCTCGTTGATGGTCTCAGCTCTTCTCCTCAGATCTGGCTGTTGAGCTGTGATTTCTGGGGCTGTCCTGGCTTCAGCTTCTGTGGGTTTTTGTGGGGTTTTTTTTGTGTGTTTTGTGTGTTTGGCTGTCCCAGGCAAGCACGTGCAGGTGCAGAATCCTGCCCTCTGAGCTCAAGCACTGCTCTGAGGCCAGGGCATCCTGCGGGTATCTCTGGAAGCCACACAGCCCCCACGATGACAACAGTGCTGACTGTAATAAAGTATTTGTTGTTCAAGTTCGGGCTTTGGTCACTAATGCCTGGTAAAGACACAAACAGAAACCAATCTGGGCCTTTAGGGTCATTGTTAATTATTTAGGGAGGGGGATTCCTGGTTTCTCTATCAGTGGCAGGAGGGTGTTCACCGGAGTGGTGAGCAGGTAGCTGATAGTCCTCCTTTCTTTTTCCCAAAGGCACATGGCTTCACTAATGGAGCAGTAAGAGCAGTCAGCAGGGCAGTACCTGAGGGTGCTGGGTGGGATGACCTCCCTTGGTGACTGGTGAGCCAGGATGTGTGAGCTGCTGGTGTCCTGGTGACACCAGGGCACTTGCAGAGTTAATGTTTGACTGACCTGTGTGTCAGGTGACCTCTTGCTGTTTAGAAGTCAAGTCATGCATGGAGTCAACCAAAGGAAGAAGTCATGTGGAGGGGTGGGGTGAGGTACTTAGCCAAGAGGCAAAGCAAACAAATGATGAATGAGTTAAAACAACACTTCTGGTTATAACCGGAAGGAAGGCTCTGCTAAGAGGCTGTCTCCACTCTCTTACTGTCTTGCCATTGCTAAGTGAGGGAATTGTGAACACAATGAACTGTGCAAGATCAATAATGAAATACATTCACCTTGGATCTTGTTATATCTGCTGTGCAAGCAAACAGTATTTCCCATGATTGCTGAGAGGAAAAAGCTAATTAAAAGAGCTGCTATTTAATTGGCCTAGGTTCATCTTTATCTAATAGTCAACAGCAGACAAGTGAGTCTGAAAAGAAAAGCTCTGGAGGGTTGAAGTGACTTGACCAAGATTGAAATAAACCTAGTTTGAAATCACATCTTGTAATTCCCAGCAGAAGGAGCCTGCCCAGCTGACCAAAAAAAAAAGCCTCTTGCTTGTGTTGCTGGTAAAGATGCTCAGCTTAGAGCAGAATACAAGTGCCTCATTTTATAGAAATTACTTCTGTAAAGCTTGTCCTGGTGCTTATACACCCACATGAGCAGTGGTGGCTTGGAGAGGTCTGCAGCAAACCAAACTGAGGTGAGATGCAGGTGTGCAAAGAACAGTGAAATTCCAGTGAGAGGACTGCACTGAGCTGCTGGGATGTTCTCAGCAGTGGTTTTGTTCATTGTGAGGGTGGGGTGTGAACCTGTCCTGGAGGAGGATTCACAGCACATCCAAGAGGGGTGAGAGCAGTCTTCTGTGCCTGTTGCTGCCTCTGCTCAACACGGCACATTTCTGCAGATTTATCCCCAAGATTTCCTCTTTTGGGAAATTCAGCCTCTGACAGATACAGTCCCTGCATACACTGGTTTTAGGACCAGGCCTTGTAGATGCTTAAAGTGCAACAGGGGTGTCATTCCTGAGCAACATCTGAACTCTGTAGGATAGAGGCAAGGTAAAAACCTGTGGATGGTGCTTTAATGGCAACTGCATGTGTGTGAATGAAGTGGGGGATGTAACTCATCCCCGTCACCTCTTTTTATGGGATGGTACTGGCCAGATAAGCTGGTGTCAGGAATGCTACTGGCAGTTTCCCCATGTTCCTTGGAAGCTGTTCCTGTTCAAAACTGGGGAAACTCACAAGACAAAACTTGGGAAGAAATCAGGTTTCAGCTGCTGAACAAAGACATAATTCAGTGTCATATCTTGGGATCTTCTGATGTTTCTGGGGACACAAAGGTATTGAACAGCCTGTGGCGAAGCCTTGACTTTTGATATCTGTAATAAAAGTGGCTTTACAGTTGATATCCATGTCTCCTGAAGTCTGGCATGATCTAAATCACACCAGCCAGCACTGATCTCTGCTGTCTATGGCTCAGGTGAATATGCCCATGTAGCTGACAGGGCAGCCAGAGCAGTGTGTGTTAGCTGTGGTTTCTCCAGGCTGAAGGGAGGTTGGCTCCTTGTCCATGTCCTACAAGGACATTTGTGGTTGACTGACGCCTGACAAAGGTCCTGGGATACCCACTTGTCACCTGAAATCCTCTTGTACATGCCACAGAGCAGACATTGCTTTCCTAAGGAGGAAGGAATCAGGTCAGGCTGTTTCTGGGGAAGCATTTACTGCACACTCCTGGGGCTGACAGCTCCTCTGACAAACTTGTGCCTGAGATTTAAGAGACAAAAATACAGTGTTTGTTACAAGTGATTGCCCCTGTCCTCTTCAGTCCATATCATTTTCTAGTCTGACATAGCTAAGTTATCGAATCAGTGCTTTTAGAGGCTGGATTCATTTTATTTGTGACCAAGCAGTCCTGGGGACACAAGCTGCCAAGAACCTGTCAATAATCAACCAGAGGATATCTTATCTTTTTTTTCCTTGGCTAAACACATTTTAAGGGCTAACACAGCATGAATAATAGATAGTCATAAAAAAACCCACATCCCCTGTAAATCTGTCCCAGCTGTTACTAGGCTGAATTTATGACAGCAGTATTTAATCAACTGTTTTCAAGAAGAGGGTTACAAAAACACTGTGCTAAAAGTGGTGGGTCTAGCAAAAATTTTCTGCTTTCTAGCCTGTAAGAGTCCCAGAAATGGAGAAATGTGAGAGGTGATATGGATAGACTTAGGGGCTTTGTTTTTGTTTTAATCCACAGCCATGCTGGAGTGCTGTCTCACCTGAGACAACCCGCAGGAAATGGATTTACAGTCTCTGTGTTTTGTGCAGTGCCTGTCTGGTAAAAGCAATGCCTGAGAAGTCTGGCTCTGCTCTCGCTAACCTCTATCTCTTGCTTTTCAGAGGTTTGTTTTTCCTATATTATGAGATGTAGAGAACTCATTTGTTATGGTGGTTGAGATGTTAACTGCTGTAGCTTTTACCAGGTGTCTACCCCTGAATTAAGGAAACCTGAATTCCCATTAATTTTCATTTGAATTTGTACTTCTCTCATCATCCTTGTGGTGTCATACCTCATCCTCTTGTCTACTGGAGCTCTAGATTTTAGCCTTTTCCCTGTTCTCCAGATTTTTCTGATTTTTTTGCCTGATTCAGGAGTCTGGCAAATCATAGGTCAGCTCTTTTCTACCCTTGGAACATCCTTTGTGAAAACAGTAGCTTGAATAAATGAATAGAAATTTTCATTTCCATTCTGATGCTTGATACTTCAGGGTCCATTTATTAGATGACCCTCTGTGCAGCAGTGATAGCTGTTACTTTTACATAACAACATAGCTCCATCAGCTACAGCTCCAAGAAGAAGTTAATAGTCCTGGTGGAAGACTGAGAATCAGAAATTGTCTCATCCCAAATAAATTTGCATGGAAAAGGGATCCGGTCAAGCCAATGTGTTGAGGTTTAGGCTGAGGAACGTTTCTTCACATTGCTAAGGAGCTTGGAGCAAGTACCTGAAATGCCTCTTCAGAGCCTCAAGTTTGGTGGAATCCAGCATTATGGGAAGTCATCAAGGTGATTTCTGCAACTCTGGATACAAATAGCATGCAGGTTCAGATAAGGGTGATCAAATTGTATGCCCCTGGCTGTAAGATGAAATCAGCAGGGGTTGGGAAAGCCCTGCTTCCCAGTCCTTCCCAGTGCTCCCCACTGGGGCTGGCCAGTGGCCACACTTGGCCTGTCAAACTATTGGGGAAGCAAAGTTCCATTCAGCATTAGCAACAGGAATGAAATCCATTGCTCTGCTGTTTGCTTTTCTTTCTTAAAAGCATTGTGCTTGGAGGTGGCCAAGAGCACAGCTTATAGAATGCAATCTCTTCTTCTGAGCTCTCTCCTCTTAGGCTTTTGATGTTTTAAAAGTCTTTTGGGGTGGGTTAGACATCCCAAAAGTGCATTTTCTTTAGGCACAAAACCCTTCTTGGTCTTTTTACTTGGGCTTGTGATTTTATGGGAGAGGATCTTTCCTGGCCTGTGTGGTACTTGACTAGCAATGAAGATATATTAATACCATGCCCTGGAGAAATGGCTGCTGAAATGAACTGTCAGGCCAGTGTAAGACTTCCTGCTGTCTGAGGCGATCAGGGCAGAGACTGCAGCCACCAAGAAGATTTATACTCAGGGCTGCTGCAGCTGCAGTAAATCTAATGTCAGCTATATCATGCCAAAGGCAAGGCTTCTCAGGCATGTTGCAAAGATGACTTTCAGTGTGGTAGAGCAGCCAGCTCTGGTCCTAGGTAAACAGAAACTGCAGAAACACTCAGAAGTTAAAAAGAATATGGGAGGGATGTTGCACCAAAGTATTTTATTGGCATGAGTGCAGGAGGGAGGTGGGTTTGTTACCAGATTCACTGCTGCTTTGCTTGGTGCTCTTGTTTTTTGCTTGGTGTTTCTTGTTTAGTTTGTGGTTTGGTTTTTTTCTCCCTCCAAAGGTGTTGTGAAGTGTGTATCCTGTCTGAATATTGCACTTAGTCTTTTGATCAGAGGTGAAGGATCAAATATTGATTGAGTTTTGAAATGTAGGTAAAAAATGGTCATTCCTCCTGTTTCCACCTCTAACAGCTTGCTTACAACACTGTTAGCTAGAATAGGTTGCAGTGCTGTAGACCTCTGTACCTTGGACTTCCAGGTGTATTTTGCTGATCTCACTGCCCTCCAGCATAGGCTGTTAGCAGCAATTTCGTTTCAGGGGAAGGTTAAAATGCACGTCTCCCTTCACACAGGAAAGCTACAAGTGCCATGAGACTTGAGCCTCTTGGCTTCATGACTTATTTTTTATTGCTGTGTTCATGATTCAGTGGTTCTGATCAAACCAATTCCCAGCAATAAACAGCAGGAAGGGGAAGGAAAATGTGTGTCATGTTGATAATACGATGAGTGAAGGGACCAATGACCCTGAGAGGAGGGTGAGCCAGTCCTGTTGCAAAAGATGTGGCTCATCCTGTTCATAGCATGGCACTGCCAGCAGCCTGGGGCAGAGAGAGATGAGGCAAAGCTTAGAAGGAGGAGAGAGGGACAAATGACCACAGGCTTCAGTTCAGGGAAGCACAAGCACCCTCCCTGCCTCTGCACCACAGACCACCAGCCATGTGGGCAGTGGGGCTGAGCAGCTGTGCCCATCATGGCCTGGGCTCTTGGGTTTGCAGCAGTGGCCTGGGCTACAGCAAACCCCACAACGTGGTCTCTGGCTCCCTGGTATGAAAAGGAGATTCATGAGGGTGGGTGTGATGCAAAGTTATTTCTGTGCACCCTCAGCATATTTCTGTGAGTCTTCAGCTCTCCCTTACAAGGGAAGATGTTCAGGGCATTCAAGTACAAGAAATTTTGGCTGATAGCCTGTGAAGTCCTGTTGGTTTCTCAGTGCCTCTACCTTGCAGTTTTGGGGCTCAGCCAGCTGTGCAGCAGCAGTGCAGCTGCCACATGCTCATTTGCCTAATGAGCCTCAGCCATCAGAAAGCAGCCAGGGAAGAGAAATGTGAAGCTGAACTTTGACTTCATGGGCTCAGCAGAGCTGGACTGAGATGCAGATGTGAAAGAAAGCACAAAAAGCTTGGTAAAACAGTACAGCTGTATGGTTTTGGTTGTTGTGTGGATGTTCCTGTTGTGATTAGAAGCTTTATCTCCAATAGCCTTGCTTTTGCCCTCTGTTCTTCCTTATGATGCCTACTCCATCTCCCTGCTGGAAGATGTCCTCACCTGAAAACATGAAATTGCCAGTCTGGATGGTGCTTTCATGTCCCAGTGGCTGATGTGAGTTATCTGATCTCCTCAGGCAGAGCCTTTTCCAGCAGTTCACAGGTCCAGGGCAGCTCTTGGAGCTGGGCCCTTCTCCCTCTTACGCTCACGGTTCCACGTAGTCACTTGCTTTTCTCGTCCCTCTGCATGACACGCTATCATGAGACATCTTATCAACAGTAGCACTGCCTTGAAGAGAGCTAATTTATGTGATAAGGCCTTATTGCTCGTTTCTCAATCTGTACCATCGCACTGCCTGCTCAAAAATAAGATTAGGGTGATCAAAAACCTGCAGGACAGTCACCTTGAATAGTGTTGTGCTCCTGAATATGTTGTACGTGACATAAATCTTTATCAGGATGTCATTTAACAGGGAGAGAAGTATTGTACTTCCACCAGCTTATAGCGAGTGCTTAACATTTTTATTATGTGGAGTTTATTATTTTAATGGATCACCATGATTATGCAGCTGCACTGTTCAGCAATAAAGAGAGGGATGTTGCCTGGCTAAGTCCACTGGCCCTGGGTGAGGTCTCAGTGGTGGTTGCAACCACCAGCAGTGCTAAAGCAGCCACTGCTGTGGCCACCTGCTGTACAAGGGGCTGAGCTTGGTGGGAAAAGCTGGCAGGTTGTCCTGACAATACTGAGTTTCAGAACTTTAATTGTGGCTGGTTTGTTGTTATGAGCAAGCCAAATCTCTCTAGTTCCTCTTTAAAAACAAGTGGTTTAATGAGGCAGTCTATTTATGGTGAGATGTGTATCTAAAGTGAAGGGCATTTCTTCATCACCTTCCACTTTGCTAATAAGCACAGCTACAATAGACTGCCTGCCTTGAAAGAAGTATCTCCATAGATATTTTGGTTTGATATGGAGGGTGCCCTTAAACTTGGCTTAATGTGACCTTGTGTGGTTAATTTTTGCCACCATGCAAAACAAACACACACACACAAAAAGGGTAAGAAGGTATAAAGTTGATTTCTCTGTAGCTATGAAGTGGCATCAACTTTAAAAAAATGTATTTAATGCCTGTCTGATAGTAGCAAGAAATTTGTTTGTGGGCATACTGGCCTGGCACAGTGCGTTGGCTGTGTACTGTCTCTTGACAGTGGCCACAGAGCATAAACCAAGAGTATTAGTGATAGCTCATTCTGGGATATGCTCTGCCGTGGAGCTGTGTCCTGTGCTTAACAGCTTCCAATAGGCTTTCCTGTGAATTTGTTGAATTGTTTTTGGAATCCTGGGTAAGCCCTTGATATCTTTGTCATCTGCTGGCAATTAGCAGTTTTAGAGGTTGTGGTTGAAGCCGTCTGTGATACTTTGTTGTCCTGGTGCTGGGTCCTACTCTGAGATCTTTAATCAGCCTTGTTTTCTGGCAAAGCCTGTGCTCTTGAATCTCCTCATTAGCAGGTCTCTCTTCTTTTTTTGCTAGAAAAAGGTGAAGTGCACAATGTCAGCCAGGAGTGTTTGGGAGCAAGGATATGAGTTAGCAGCATGGGAACAGTCAGATAAGGTTTTTCCATGCACAAGTATTGCACGGGGTTTGTAAGTCACTGCTGTATTTGACCAGTTCTGTTCTCACCTTCCAGCCTTCGAGTTCTTGGAGTCAGAAATTTCATGTAAACAAAGAAATGTTTACAGAATTCTTTATCTTGTTTACATTCCTTTCTGTAGAAAGGACAATTGATGGGCACTTTCTAAGACCAGTGGAATTGAAGAGGTTGAACCTCAGTCTTCCAAATGTGGTCTCTTTTCTAGAAATCTATATAAGCTGTAAGAAAAATTAAACTTCCTCTTTTCCTGCTTCGACTCCGTGGTGGTCACTGCGTCTCCCTCGTGATGGCACTGCCTCACACTTGGGACTCCAAGAACTCAAAGGCTGGAAGGCGAGACAACACATTGACTTAAATATACATGTTGACTTAAATATACAATTTCTCATTTACAAAAAAAATTTCAAATACCTCCTTATCTCATCAGTGACTGAAAGAGAGATCTCTATGTGAGGGCACTGAAGGAGATAAAGAAGGAGTACTTACACTTGTGGGGTGTAAGTAATAGCATTCCCACAACCACGTCATGAAGGACGTAACACCATGGCTTCTCTGCTCTTGCTTCCCAGAAAAACTGATAAGATGCCATTTTGTGCTGGTTTTGGATTCTTCTTTCTGTGTCTCTGTTAAGGCATTGCCCTGAGAACTTGCTCCTTCTGAGAAGCTCAGCAGAGATTGTGACCAAAGCTGAGCCACCCTGGGCCATGCAGTCAGGCAATAAGGCCCCTTCAGCCTGAACAGCAGGGAAATGTGCTGGGATTTTGCTGCCTGGTAGCCTTTGTCCTTGGCTCCATGGTGGCAGTCACACAGGTCAGCTTGATGCTTGGGATTGGGTCTTGCAAGCAGGTTGTTTCCCCTTCCAAGAGAAGGGGATGCAATCATCTGCACCAGGCAAAATGCTGAGGGGACTGCTGTATCTGTGTGCAGCTGGTCTGGGGTGTAACATGGTGGTCTGTTGTTACCAATAATTTCTATATGGCAAACACTACAGATTATTGCAAGCTCCCAGTTCAGAAATACACATAAAAATTACCAAAGTGTTTAAATTGTTTAGACTCCCGAGTTTGTTTTTAAAATCCACTCAGGGTTTCTGTCTGCCTGATCACAACTTGCCATTAGGAATCTAAACACCGCAGGAAAATATTATTCACTTGCTACACACTGGCACTTCTGGGAAATCGCACCCCAAACCTCCAACTGGGTCAGATTGGAGTCAGTCTTGTGAAGGGATTCATCAGGGAAAAGTGGTCCTTGAGCTTGGTCAGTCTGCCCAAGGCATCTCTTGTTTCCTGAGCAGTGAACAAGTACCTAAGCAGTGGCCCTTTAAAGTAACCCATAAAGTCGTGACACTTGCCTCCGCAGTACTCAGAGGGACAAAAGGACATTTCATAATTGTTTGTCCAGATAAACAAGTGTCAAGCCTGCACTCTGAATTAGTTGTGGCGGCTTAAGTTAGCCTTTATTATCAGCAGAAGAACACTTGTTATTTGATCTCTCGGAAGAATGCCTGTGCTGCTCCTTTGCTCACTTGGTTAAGTAACACATGATAAGGTTTTTCTTATGTTATGTATTATTTTATACCACCTAGAGAAACTGATAATTTGATTTAAAAAAGTCAAACACAAAAACTAACATTGCTTTCTAAATGCCAGTGGAGATTAGTCAGTTTAAACCAGCTCTAGTCCTTAAGTTGTAAAATGAGTGAACTTCAGACAGGGTTATGTTTTCTGTAGTCAAAGATGGTGAGTAGTAAGACTTAAAGTTGAATGTTGGGTAAGGGAAGCTCATAGCTTGTCAGAGAATTTCAGGTACAAGGAATAGGAGAGAAAACAGGTTAGCTATATTATAAGATACTGATTAAGTATAGAAGAATCACAGATTTGTCTCAAAACCCAAATCTGAAATTGCCTGTCTTTAGTAACTCCTCTTTAGCGTGTATCAAGATACTGGAGCTAAATGGGTGGCTGCAAAATAAAAAAACAAACAAGACCCAAACCAAAGCCCAAGGTGCTGGCAGCCTGGCAGCCTTTCTCTTATCTTCAGTGAATAAAGAACTGCTT
>VZUA01075137.1:4698-22294 GCA_013401035.1 Horornis vulcanius | reverse complement strand
CCCTTTCCCACTATCATCTCTAGGTGAAAGCAAACTCTCACTCACATTTTTATACATCCTGCAAAACAAGACCATCTGTTCCTTCGCCTACTCATCTCACTTCAGATAGAGTCAATATTGGATCAATCCACAGGATCGTTGCCTAGTCTACTTCAAAAATGACAAATTATTTCCAAAAGCTCAATGTTACCCATTCAAGACTACAGGGGCCCCTGCAGAAGCAGGTATTATGCAAGGTGCAGTGCACAGCCATAAAAATGGGAGTGTGATCTTACCACAGGAATTTGCAGTTCAGCTGGGGCAGTATCAAATGCTACCCTACTGCTGAACGACTTCACCCAAGAATACNTGTTACCCATTCAAGACTACAGGGGCCCCTGCAGAAGCAGGTATTATGCAAGGTGCAGTGCACGGCCATAAAAATGGGAGTGTGATCTTACCACAGGAATTTGCAGTTCAGCTGGGGCAGTATCAAATGCTACCCTACTGCTGAACGACTTCACCCAAGAATACTCCCTCTTGTAAGCAGCATGCAACAGATTCAAGAGAGCAGTAGCATATTTCAGTGTGACAACAAACTCCCACATTAACTGTGCAGTTAACCCTAGTGAAAGCCAGCAAGTTTTCCTGTTGATCATATGTCCCCTCCCTACTACCCCATCCTCGGCTGTTTTCCACCATCCTTGTTAACATTTTACCTAATCATAGGTGGCCTGCTACTTTTTGCAGCTCTTATATTTCTAGGTGACCTACTGGAAAAGGAGCTTCTACCTTCTCATAAAAAAGAAAGGAAAAGAAAAGGAAATCAAGCTTGTGCAATTGACAGAACTTACCTTCTGTAAAATAAAGAACTAATAGCATTCAAGTCTCCTCGACAGCAAAAGGAATAGGAAAAAAAGGTTCTATTTATATTTTGTACATAAAAGTCAACAAATGATTAACAGAAATCCACTAGAAACAGTATCACAGCAATTCCAGTCTTAAACCAGTCTAATATATACAGCTAATAAATTCACAGCTAGGATCCTTGCTTCAAGTAAACAAATTTCTGCATTTCTGTTACTACATTTCCCTTTCTTGAGATGCACATTTAATTGTAGGCTAGGATACAAGAACCACCCGAACCTACACTTTTTTCGAATATATCAGCTCCTTACATGTCCTGTCCATAAAATGGCCCATGTTATAACAGCCCACAGGAAGGAAACCTAGAGATAGATGTTAGAACAGTTTACTTTTCACCCTTTGAAAATAAGATGATGAATTCTAGCTAGCAAGAGCACCAGTTTCACCCAGGGTACTCATGAACCTGAATACAAGAACAGAGACATGCTCCTCAGAGCACAAACCAAGAATATGGGCTGGCAGATGTGTGCCAGTTTGGCATCTCCACTGCCAACCCTCCTGTTTTCACAAATGATCAGGTAGGAAGGATCTGATTTCTAAATATCTGTTATACAATGGAAGCAACTTCTAACTGAGTCTTAAGGAACTGGAGTGGTTTAACAGTTTTCAGCACCCTCAGCCACACAGGATAAGTATAGCAAAGAGTTCATCCCTCAGCAGCTCAAAGTATCAGAGGGAATAACATGAAATTAGTTGCCACAGCAGATCTCCAGCTTCCTCATCCCACAAAAACAGACTTTCTGCTAAAATGGTTTATGAAATGAAGATTTTGGCTGAAGTTCTCTCTAGATGTTCCCTATGAATCTAGGAGTTTCCACAGAACTGTGTGTCAACAGGAAAACAAACTGTAGAGAGAAACAGCACCAAGAAATACACTATGTGTGTAGGAAATACATTCAAGGATGTACGCTTGCAGGGACATGGAAAGACTTCTGTCCTGATTTTTTTCTCTCCTCTCCCTGCCTTCCCAGTAAGCCAGTTTAAAGAAGGAAAAAGAGTTAACTGATCTTAACAAGATCATTATGCATGAAGGAGTATGGCAGTATGAAGAATCAGACTACCATATAGGTTATACAGCATAAAGGAGAAGATGAAGGTAGCAATTGTAGAGAGGACACTTGAAATTTTCAACTTGCACCAAAAGCTTGTTAGTCTATTATACTGAAGAACTTCTATATGCTAGGACAGACATTGCATCCTGTCTTTTATTTGTGTGAGTCTTGACCAGTCTTAATAAAATATCCTAGCCAGAAGCTCGGGCAGTTGACAATCACAATGGTCAACTAGATCCCTCACTAACAGCACTCTATTTTCAGTGTACAGTGCTCATGTTCAAAAAACAGAACTTTCTGACATACCTCAAGAGCCAGTTGCTCAAAAATCATATTTGGATTCAAGCATTAATAAATTACCACTGTGATATGGTTAATGAAGAATAAAAAGCCTGGAGAGAAAGGCCATGAGCTGCAAAGGACTGAAACGAGATAGAAAGGGTAAGGTTTACCATATCTAAGTGTTCATACAGCACCTGTTCTCCTCACTCTACATTACAACTCCTAGACTCAGACAGATACAACACAGACTGTAGCATCCTTTGTCCAACATGCACTCCAAAAGGAAAATTTATCACTTTCTTCTGTCACTAAGACTACTCATTTAAAGTCAGGTAGAAGGAGAACCTGGTTGACTGTGAGACAGGACTAGGAAAACACTGATTTTTTCTAGTACTCTTAACTAAAAAGTTACAGAACCACATCTCTGTTTCAGATGCCCAGCACCAGAAAAATTTTCATTTTCAGGCAGCAGAATTTCCAATAGTTTTTAGGGGTATTTTCTAAATAGCTAACCTTCCAGCTTCTGGTTTTCTTTTTCCATTCGAAGTAACAGAATTTGTTGATGGATGGCTTTTCTCCACAGACTTTGTAGTTCTTCTGAGTTTTTCCTCTCTCCAGTTTTATCTGGACCATCCTCATTTTGCAATACTAGAACAAGAGGGTCCTCCTCCAGGGGTGGAGCAAGAGGGGATAAGGGTAACAATTCACTTCCATCATGACCATCTGCAAAGAATCAGAAAGATATTACGGGAAACTCAGATTGTTTGACATATCATAAACATCTATGTCATAGCAGAACAAAAATAGCTGTTTTTTATATACAGGAGTGACTTGCTGGTTCCAAAGACAGATAAAATGCAGTGCAACAGTACAGAATTATTTTTTTAAAAAGTGTTTACATTAATAAAGTTATATTTAAATGAGGTAGAGTTAGATAAAGAGTCACCCAGTATTTCAAACCATTCCCCTTCCAGCTCCATCTACAATTACAAGACATTTATCCATAAGGTCTCCTTTACAACTGAGCTTGTTTATTGCTATGATTTGCCACACGTTCTACATTAAAGATAATTTTTCCATCTAGTTGCCTGAGCTACAGAGAGTGTTATAGCACTTTGTGGTCATTAAATACAGAGTTTGTCATTTGCCTATGGTTTTGAATTCTGCCAAACAGGACTTTATGAATAGAATGATTTCAGCTGTTTCAGAGGTTTCTACCTTAAATGGCTTAAAGCTGTATGAATTACGGACACACTCAACAGGTGCTATGTGCACTACAAGGACAAGACATAAAATTTACCATTTTCTGCAAACACTCCTATTATGTACACAGGTCAGGATAAAAATTTTGTAACTGTTAAAAAGAGTAACTTTGTCAGCAAGAGACCTGTCTTAATTTCCTTGCTACAGACAGCAGCTATGGCAGATTGCAATTCATTTGATTTTGATGCCAAAATCCTCTCTTAAAAGCAACAAAAACCTAAACAGTCTAAAACCAAATGAGCACAACTGATCTCTGGTGAGGTTCTAGCATGAATATTGTACCACCCTGACTCCCTTCTCCCTTTCATATTATCACATGTTGCAGTTCACTACAGTATTAATTAACAACTGCTTGTTTATTTTCTTTAAAAGCACACACAGACCTGGATGCTGCATCTTGGAAGGAGATTTATTCATAGGTGAAGCTACCTGCAGGAATATTCTCCGCCGCCAGGAGATGCGGCGAGGTGTGAGCGTGGCCCCCGCAGCATTTAGAGATTCACTGCTGCAGAAGGTTGATGTTCTTTTCTTTCCCTCCCCATCACTGAAGGAAAGAAAAAGCAGATGGGGTATTTAAAGTCAGTATTCCTTTTAGGGGGAAAAAAACCTTTATTAACTCTGTCTAAAGTACAACCAAGCCTGCAGGAGCATTTGTGGGGAAGCTTAAGAAGGCAAAGCGTGCTGTGTGTGAGCTTCACCTTTACTGAAGTGCCCAACTGTTTTCTTGTAAGCACAGTGAAGTTTGCACTATATACCACCAGGAAGCATTCATAGCATTCATACAGGGCTCAGCTGTTAAGCTCAGATAAAAAGCTTAACTTTTTGAGAAGCTAAGAGAGAAATACGGTAATACTTAGCCTCTAACTTTGACAGCAACGGGTTTTGTTTTGCCATACATCAGTCTTCTGGGAATGATCTGATGTAACACCCCTAAAAGCAGAGATGGTGCTCCAGTGGAGCATAATTCCAATCTAGTGCCATTTTCAATGTCATGTGGAACTCACAGGTGAATATTTCATTGGAGACAATATCCTGCCGTTTCATACAGTCTCTTTCCTAAGCTTCAGGAAGAGGATGCTTCACTTGGATAAATGGGGACACATGTCCTCATGTTTCATCAGCTGTAGGAACAGAGACCTTGCAAACAGAGGGCAGATCTTCTCCCCAGCTGCCATGTAGCAGTATAATTACACATTAATTTTAATAGTATCTTATGCTGTTGAAGAAACGAGGAGAGGATACAGGAAAGCTTTACTGGGAGGACACACAAAGTACACCTCTCTAATGACTACTGCCAGAGGAAAAGACATTTAGCTTTCATAAGTATTTGATCCACTTTCAGAAATATTTCAGAATTTTGCATTTGTGGCAGTAAATTACATGCACAGATATTGTATAACAATGGGCACATTAATTCTCTGCCACAAATCCTTCCATGTCACATCAACAGCACAATTACAAGCTTTTAGGAAGAAAACATCAAACGAGAGCTGTTTCTGCAGCTTCACCTTCATCACGGAGAAAACTGCTACATCAAAACAGTAGCCACACTTAAACATCCATCCTGTAATAAATTTCTATGCTATAGTTCAAGGGTCCTAAAAAGTTAGATGAAAGGAAAGCCCAGCACGTTCATTATGTTTTTAGTGGGAACGCAGTTGCAGGTGATTGCAGTTTGCTAGCTGCAGTCCATCCCCACACATCTGGCTTGCACAGGAGAGATCTCCAAGGGAGGACTATAAAGTTTCAGCTACACCAGTCTACCAGCTACACTATCTGAATCAGCACTTCATAACTAAAACTCTGGGCTGAATTCACCAAGCTAGGACTGACCAAAGCTGTCACTAATCTACAACAGCTCCCTGATATTTGTAAGCCTGAGTGACCAACTGAACTCACTTATCATATCAAGGTATCAGACCCTCCTTCTGCATCCTGGAAGAGAAATAGCCATGACTTCAAATTCACCTACCCAGCACAAGGCACCAGCCCCTGCTGTCCTCTAAGAACAGCGCTACCAGCTGGAGCCCTGAATGACACATAGTCTGAACTGTTCTCCACTCCTGATTTAGATTCCACAGCACCACAGCTCCCTATAGCATCACACTATTGGTAGGTGGTCTCAGTAGATCCCCATGTTGCATCAACCTAAACAGCAACTGTGACAATCTTCTTTGTCTGACTCTGTGTCTTTGATGATGGGTAAACACTGCTCCTGGTAGCCCAACACAGACTACTAGACTAAAACACTAATTCTGAACCTATAGGTGCTGTTTTTCAAAGGTATTTCAGTCCAACAGCTCTTGGAAATGGGATACTGACTTTGGATATATATAACTCTAAAAACCTATGTTTCTATAAATAACTGTAACAGAACTACACAGAACTACTTCTTACTATTTCAAGTCTTACCTATCATCACATGTTATAACACAAAAAACTGAGTCATTCCAGGGCTTACTAAACAGATGTTGTGTAACAAGGGAATGAAAAGTTCTTTTCTAATGCTATGTACAAAAATCTATGTTCAGCTACTGTGCCTCTAGACAGTCCTAGGAATATGTTCAATTTATGGCAGCAAAATTCACAGAAAAGTCAGAATAAGAAGGTGGCTTTTTTAGGGTATGAAACGAATTTGTTTACACCATATGAGTCACAGAGTTTGCATTGGGATGAACTAATCACTTATGCTACCTCATGAAGTATGCAAATCATACAGTTCTGAAGACCTGTATTTCTGTTGTTAAATCCTCCCTTCACAAAAATCCCCTGTCATTTTAAGCAACTAATGTTAATCACCTTCTCTTTCAAAGAGCTGTCCAGTAAGTGATTAGAGAAAAACTTTTGCAAGGCTCAGAAACACATCTTGTCACATTAACCCAGGAAAACACCAGGACTTAGGAAAGGGAGGGTAGAAAGGGAGCAAAGAGAGTTTCCTCATTTCAAGACAGACATCTCCTAGCTTAGTATCAAATCTGAGGTGTGAAATAATACCCTACAGAGAAAAAGCAGGAAGAAGTCAGAGTAAAATGGCAGTGTCTCCTACCCTAATGAAAAGATTCAGGAGGTTGGTGCAAAAAAAAGTTTCTTTAAACAGGGTGTGGGTAAAGAAAAAACCTAGCTATCAGCCCCCACAAAATGAAGAGGTTTATTAATATGAGTGGAGAGACTAAGCCAAAGCATCTCCAAAACAAGAAAAACAACTTCTTAAATAGAGTTCAGTCATTGCGCCTGAAAAGCAGAGCAGAGTTTTTACTACTACCTAGGCAGACATCTTAGGTGAACATCTTCCCATCCACATGGGAAACATGCTGCAAGGTGACCTAGCGGAAGAATCTCTGGAAAAAGATAATGTAATACCCTGTATTTAAGACACATGCATCACAACTCGGGAGAATAATGGTTCTCTGTAGGGCTACCAACCCTACACTTCTGACCCAATACAGACACCAAAACCCATTTATCAGCTCATATAAAATAAAAAATGAACAGCTGTAAATTCAATATAATGCCTCAAACATTTCAGTCTTTACTTTCATCCTTAAGCTGTTCCAAGCAATAACCCAAGTGTACAGAGTACTGATCATGTAAGGTTTTATCTCAGGCAACCCAGTTTCACCCATTCACTATTCTATCAGAGAATGTGTAGCATGAAGATGAGACAGCTACTTCAGGAGAAGAAAATAAAAAGGAAAGAAAGAAGAAATCTCAAAAAATTGGTCAGATTACAAATATGCTTATTGCTTGGTTTTAATTATCTAAATGTCTTGCCAGAACTGTTCTTTAAAATGCTCCCAAAGACTGGTATTTAAAAAAATACAATGCTACCCCATTTCTTGTGAACTCTTTACATAATACTTACCTGAATTATTTTGCACTTGAGTCCATGAAAGCCAAATGACTTGTGAATAAATACTGTTGTTGCTCATGCCAGGACTTGTATTTTTCCCCATTTTGCTTTCATTTCAACTTCTCTTCTTGATTGCTCTAAGTAGCAATTGAATCAATGCAACCTACTTTGCAATTTAGAGGTTGAGATGGTACAAAATACCCCAGATCAAGTAAAGAATTCAACTTCCCAGCACTTAAGCTGGCAGGAACCTATACATGAGAAGCATTCCTCCCATCTGGGAAGAAGAAAAACCAGTTTCTATCAGTTTACACCTGTCTATTGGTCATCATTCCTGTCATATATTTTTATTCTGAATAATTACTTTCTGCTATTTTGTTTAAAGAATATTTTCAAGCATTTTACTTCCTTCATGAGACACGAAGCTCCTTAAAAAAAAAGCTATCTGTTCAAATTCAAATTCATCTTAAATTATCCTTGCACAGCAACACAATGAACAGAGAGACTGTGGACTAGTCAAACCTACACTGAAGGTTGTTCCATTTTTAAAAGTGCTGCTTTTTTGTTTATATTAAAAAGCCTTGTTTACCACTATGTTGACCAGACATTTTTAAAATTCTTATCTGCAAATCTTTTCAATACTGCCCAACATACTTGTCAAAAGTCAAGATTTTTTGGAGACCATTTCCATCCTAGCCTTCTCTCCAGAGAAATGTATTAACAATGCAATAAACCATTCTGAAGGCACCTATAATGTTGATGCCAAAATTTACTATACTGTTAATTCCTTAAAGAAAGGAACTGTATGGGGGGCTGTAACTAAATGATCTTTATGTATTATCCCAACCCAAACCATTCTGTGATTCAATAAAAACCCCCTAAAAACAAATAAAAACAAACAAATAAAACCCACCAAACAAAAAACAAAAACAAAAACAAAAAAACCCAAAAAATCTCATACCATTCTGTAACATTCTCTTTGCATAAGCCCATCTAACTGCCACAATTCAAAACACTTTCTAAGATGACTTCCAACTGAAACTGTCTCTGCACTTGCACATTGAATTTTGCCAGAACACCAAGAAAAGCTGCCTGCTGCATCATGTGTAATCTCTAGGCTATATGATAAACAAGTGAGACTTTACAGATTTTTTTCTCCACTGCAATAGGAATTCCACACTTCATGAATGCATAGTAACCAGAATTATTCTGGAACATGCACTGAAGCTTTAATTAGGGTTCCTAACAGTCAAACAGTTTGTAGTCTGCAGATTGCAAAGCACTGACACACTGTGCTTAATTACAACCTATCATACACTCACTCACATGAGAATGCTAAGAACACCTCACACCGATCCTGCTGGGATAGATGGTGGTCCTCTCTGAGAAAAAGAACCAAAGGAAAAAAAAAGCCCAACAAACCAAAGAAGAAACCCACAAGAGAAAACACACTGTAAAAAATGAGAACTTCCTCTCATTCCTAAATCTGATGGCATAACATACATTTGCAAGTTTTGGCCACTGTCAGTTGGACAATATATTTCATTTTCCGTTAGCCACTTGAAGTGATGGCTAACCTCAGTGACCCTTATCACATCAGCATTATTCACTCACCACTTTTTTCTGACTAAATCTGTTGTATTCCCTTCACAAACCCAACTAGATGCTAACAGTGCACCCTTGCAATTTCCTCACCATGAGAGTTCAGGCCCAGTTGCTCCCAGCAAGATCTATGGCTAATAAGATTCCATTTTCACAAGAGTATCCATACAAATTAAAGATCAAATTATATCAGAAATGTGTATACTGTGAAACCTAAGTAGAAACACATGGTGGTGTTCTGGGAATTACTCCTTGAAGATCTCTCCGGTCCAAGAGTTCAAAACTCCACTACAATGAAACACACTACCTTGATCTGTCTGCATAACCAATTCCAAAAACAGTATCTCAGAAATTTCAGTTTGGAATTATCAGGCATTAAAATACAATTTTCCTACAATACTCAATCCTTCATTCCCCACACCCAGAAAGCTGGGTTTAATGGTGTCCATTGCCTATACAAACTGAGATAGGCATTGGTTCAGTTTAGACCAACTTTGCTATCTAAAGGGAACACAGAAACAAAGGTGGACTGAAACCCAAATTAGAGGTAGACTATAAGAGATAGGTTTGGGGTTTTTTTGCCATTTTTCATACCTTTGCTTCTTCCAAAATCCTCTTCAACTGGAAGTTACTAATTCTCTCTAAACATCTCACAGTTAGTATCACCCAGTTAACTTGGTGTTTTCCATTCCTCATGCACAGGCATCCCACATTAGTACTGTACACTTCACATTGCCCTTTTTGTATTTTCACATGCCAGTGATCACGGCAACACATGCTGGTTTGCATTCAGCAGAGGAAGCATTAAATTGGCATAACACTCCTAAAATCCATTGCATTACATGTGACAAACCAAGGCAGCAGGTTTGCAATGCTGCAACAGAAATAGGTGACAGCTACTTGATGTCAGCATAGAAGCCTCTAGTTCTAACAGGCTTTTTTATCCAAAAGCCTGTTTGCCCATTTGCATCACGGAAGTCTGTTAGAAATGCAGGAGCACAAGGCAGAGTGGTAGAGATGCCATGTGCTGCATTCCACTGGGAATCCTACTGTTAATCTAGTGGCACTGGAGAACTAGGCAGGAGACAACGCTCTCACCTCTTGGAGAGGTCACTTTCTGAGTGCTGGTGCAACCTTCCTGAGCCCTGGTAAAAGGTTTTCAGGAAAGAAGGGGCAGAGAGAGAGGAGGGGAGACCAGGTGACGCAGATTCACTCTCACTGAGAGCGCGCCGAACCCCAACCACAGGACTGTGCAGGCAACAAGAGAACACAGCAGATGGGTCAGCACAGATTTGGATACAACAACAAAACTACCCAATTAGAGGCACTGGCCAAATACCTCATCTTGGCTTACATTAACTTTGCTTCCCAGAAGATAAAATCTACCACGTGCACTCCTGGGAAGCTTCACTGGGGATGTTGATTTTGCTGTTACAGGTGATTTCTATTAAAAAACTTTTCAATGACATTTCAGAACAGGGAGACCACCTAATTTTTTTAGCTTTATTTATTCCCAAAGCAAATTCAGAAAAAAAGAATCTCTTAAACATTCAGAAAATATCCTTAGAAACCTTCTTCCAATAATATGAACAACACTGTTTCTTCTCCTTCTTTTGCTTTCTAAACAACACATTAGAAAGTAGAGATTATTTAAATTCAGTCTTTCTGGATAACTTTTGGTCAAGTAATTAAATTAAGAAAGGTAGTCCTACTCCATAGTTAAACATTACTTAGTAGTAGTGACAAGTCCTGGAGGGGACATAAAAAGTAATTCAATTTCTTTTGCTTAACATTTATGACTAATCCTCAAAAGGAAAGAATGAAAAATCCCAGCCTAGAATCACGCTGCTACAAACTGTTTTGACTAAAAATCGGCTGATGCCACTTAATCAGCAACTTCTTACAAGTTATTACAAAGTAATACAATCAGCAAGTCCTTCATTTTGAACTGTCAGGGTTTCCTGTTTGCATACAACATGTTCAGCGGGGAAAAAAGTTTACCTCAGTAAAAAGCACATTATTTATCTCTCTAGAAACACAATGTAGCAAAGACTAGTTCCTTATCCTTTACCCTCTTCCACTCTCTCAACAGAGAATAAATTTTTTTGCCCTTCTCTACTAGCTGGTGCAGCACTCACACTGATATTTTAATGTAGACAGCAAACAGGTGACAAATTACTATTTAAAGCCATTTTTAGAAAGGGCTCGCAAAAAGCAGAGCCAAGCACTGAAACAGACAATAGGTTGGAGAATGTGATCCTCCAACAAAAAACAATTCAGCTCATCTGGACCTGAGTTTTGTAAAGGGTTTGGAGTTTGTATAGTCAGTTATTGCAGGTAGCCAGCATAGAGGAGATAAAGAAGGCACAACGAGAGAGGGCCACAATGAACTGTGGGGACCTCTTCTGCTGAGTGAAGGAACTCCTGAAGGAAGTGTTCCATATGCTAATAGCTGAAGATTCTCCAAAAAGGAAGCAGAAAGAAGCTACAGAGAGAAGCTACAAAGGGAAACTCTGAAGAAAGGCAAATAGGAAAATGACATGCCTCAGAGTTCAGTGATGTGTTTAATCCTTATATCCTTTTGCAAGACTCCTCACCAGTTTTAATTCTGGACATACTCTCTGTGAGATTTGACTAACACAGCTACAGACACTTGCAGCAGTTAGTGCCTTTTTCATCCTGGCATAAAAGTTTCAGGCTGTCATCCCTGCCGCTTAGAGCACTGAGGGCCTCTTTTCCAAAGGGTCTGACTAATAAGACTGCCAAAAAGGCTCAGCTCAGAGGTGACAAATAAACAAATGAACAGATTGGTGCTGGCATCTGGCCGAATCATCAATTTGATGGATTGATGTCACCCCTGAACCCCTAATTCAGGGCCTATTGAGTTACTGCAAAGTACCAAACTACTCAAAGGCAGAGAAGACAGGCTGAAAATAAATGAAAAGAAACAAATCAACCCCGGAGAAGTGCAGAAACCAACCGGAATGAAGCTCCTTACGTACTTTGTCAGAAGCAGGGCTGTTGCAGCCTCCGCAGGGAGGGAGGCAGATGAGGCTGGAGCACCGTGAGGGCAGGGGACCGCGGGCGGATGGCACGGCATGCCCTGACTCACCTTGTTGTCTCCACGCAGTTCTGCCGCAGCAGTGGGGAGCGGGCGCTCTGGGACCTCCCGTTCTGGAAGGTTATCCTCCGTCTGGCACTGGAGGGCGGGTGGCTGAAGGTGTGCGCGCGCCTCCTGAACTGAGGGGAGTCCGAGCCTTCCTCGGGAAACGTCTGCCAGGCCGAGGACACGGGGGACGCTGGAGGAGTAGCTGGTGGGGAATCGCCCGGAGAAGTGTCCTGAAAGGAAGTGCTGGCGGAGTAAGGCCTGAGGATCTGTGCCCTACGAGAGCTCTCACTTAACCCATGGGCAGCCAGCACCGGGGCACCAAAGCCTCTCCCCCTTCTGGGTCATGGCCTATTGTATGCTAATTATCACCCAAACCAGACATCCTTTGATAGCTCACTCCAAACCAGCAGCGTCCTTCTTCCAAAAAGGGAAAGCGGAGGGAGGAATAAAACTGTACACGCAACACAAACAACATACTAATTACTCCAGGCAAACTCTCACAGGGATTAGCATTTCAGCTACCAGACTTCTGTCTCTTTCAGGAAAACACAGGAATGGAAAAGGCTAGGGAAACTGCTTTTAGCTAGTTTCCTCGACATATCGCGAGCATACTTCCTGTACCGTCACAGCGACATCCTGGAAGAGAGACTGTTATTACACAGCCAGTTTATGAGTAACTGTAGCAGGAAAACCATAACAGAATCTTCACCTCCTGGGAAAACCAGTGACCAACCCTCATGTGAGGTAAAACTTTAAAAACAGGAAATAAAAAGAAAGTGAACAGAGTTCCGCCCTCTTGCTACCATACAGCATCCCCAACAGCTGGGCTTAGGTCAAAAATTCTTACTTCCCTAAAGCAACTATTACTTACAGAAAGGATTCTTCTCCTTCAGAGCACTTCCTTTTATCGAGACATGACCTGACTTAATTACTTCATTAAAACAAGGCAGAAACCAGAAATTCCTTGCTTTTTGTAAAAGCGAGGGAAGTGCAGGATAAAAGGACTGGCAATCAGATTAAAGCTGAAGCTTCAAGTCAACATAAACCTCAGCTTTCTTACACCCTCTGCCTCCCAGTGGCAACATCTTTGAGTTTTCTAAGTTGATGTGCTTTGTTCTACTTCTTCCAAATTGAAGCAGAGTGCCGTATTTTCGCTCCATTGACAGCCGTGTATGAAAATGCCAGTTTAAGCTAAGCTCCTTACGTACTCTGTCAGAAGCCAGGCTGCTGCAGCGCTCAAAGCTGTCCACACTTCCCAGGCGGCCTCGCATTCTGTTGGCTCCCTGTAAGAAAAAAAGACAAGAAATTTAATCTGGTCTTTTTCCTCTTTTTCTGAAGGTTAGGCAGAGATGGCAACACCTGTGCAGGTGAACACAGGACAGTTCAGGCATGTCACAAAAAATGACTTTACAAAAAGTGACTTTACAAAAAGTGACATCTTTAGCTGGCCAAACTGCATGTTCTCCCACATGGCTCTCAGAAGTTTTAAACCTGCAGCTCTATTGTTTGAGGCAAGTGAGTATTTCCTGACACTTCTGAGGCAAAGTAGCTAAGTCGGCTTAAACAGCTGAGTTCAAAAAACTTCAGACTTCAGTACTGTGTGTGCGCTGGTCCTGATGGATGCCTCTGACGCACTGCGGTCCCATGAGATACAGTGTATCAATATCTAAACATTTCAGACAAATTAGGTCCAGCTGGGCAAAAGGAGTAAAAGTACTAAAACAGGGGAGAAATGCTCTCTTGGCAGCAAATCCAGCCAAATAGCACCAGACGAGTCTTTCCATTTATAATGCAGATAGACCTGATGCAAATTTGCTAGAAATTCATTCTAAAGGATCTTTACTGAATTTGTAACAGTCCATTAGTTTCATAAGAAAAGGCAATAGATCCACAACACTTTTGACTACCTTTCACTTCTAATGTTAACTCCCTGGTGGTGTTTGCTGTTGGACACTTCTGACTTGCTGAAGCAAGTTGCTTTCAGTACTTTATCACGAAAAAGATAGCCTATGTTTTAGGAAAACTATAGACAGAGCTCCTCTTGGAATGCCTGCAACTCCAGGGGAAGCTTTGTCAACATCATCAGAATTTATTTAGCCTACTTTTTCCTGGTAAGAGTTATTTTCAAGACTTAGAGTGTCCTTTAAGTACATTATCCCACTTAAGCGCATTACCAATAAATACTCTGCCTGAAGCATCTCTTCACTGAATCTCCCAAAAAACCAAAAGCAAAGTATAAGTTGGAAGCTTCTCACTGCCCTTGAAAATGCACACTTTTGGCACTGTAAGAAGGACTTTTTGGTTAAGAAAGAACAACAACAGAAGAGGTTAGTGCAGCATGGAGTGGATGAAATCTGTTCAAGAGGTCAAAGAAAGGTTATATTTATTTCTCAGAGGTACGTCATTAGGAAGCCTGGTTTTGGTTCAAACCTCAAAAAAATAAGATCAGCCAGAAAAATAAACAAGTGAAGACGTGACATTCCTCTGCAACTATGTGAAGCCAGGGCACAGAAACCAACATGTCTCGTAAGACAAGTAGCAAATGGCTTAAAATGTCACTTGATGCTATTTACCTAGCTAAGAAGCCATCCACTTAAAGTGCTCCTAGATACCGGTTATTACATACTTCTTTATTTCTAACTTTCCTAAGATTGAGGTTGTCTAAGACTGTCCCCAACTTATACTGACTTCTATCTTTTATTTAAGAATTTTTATGTATAAAAAGATGCTGAATGTCACTTTAAAAACAAAACAAAACAAATTTAAGTTCTTTCTTGGTCTCTCTGTTACTAAAAGTACTTTTAAATAAAGATGGCAACTTATGCATGATTAGCTCTATTGCATGAATATCATCTGCACCCAGCTTAAGGAGAGGAAAAGCCACTACACCAATAGGTATTTAGTGCTTAAATACCTTTAAGAATGAACCATGATCTGTTAGGCTTGTATTACCCTGATGAAGAATAAGAACTACTTGAAACAGTCATTGTGTATCACATGTATGCACATAACACACAGCATACCTGCACAGAGACACCTGTATGTACCTGCTTTAAACAAGAAATTAGTGGTTGAGCTGCACTCCAAGTAATTTTTCTTGGTCTTGCAGTGTGTAACCTTTAGGTGGATCTGTGAGGATAAACCCCCATGTGTATCATGACTCACTGCAACATACTGCTGCTCCTGATCTATTGTACTGTCAAGGTAAAGATGAGATGACCTTTCTCACAATCACAAACCTGCCTCATAAACAGCAAACTTGAAATGGCCCTAATGCAGGTTCAGGTGCCCCCTTGAACTCATTCATGGGCTGTGGTACAGCCTTATAATATGCAGCATGTCTCAGTGGCCCTGGTGAGAAGAAACATACTATACCAAAAAACCCCTATCATCTATTTATGAGAAATTTCCCTTCCGAGATTTTTCAATTTAAGCAGTGTATTTCATCCAAATTACTTTTTCTTGACATGACTGGAGTTCCACCATGGCTGTAAAAGCTTTATTTCAATGATGACTTCTTTCACAGCCATCACAGGGTTAGTGACCAACCACCAGAGCTAGATCACTCGCTAGTCACATGTCCCTTAGATGTGGAAAAGAAATCAGACACAACAAAGGCATGACTGTAGCTGTCACCATTTGATGATATTCCAAACTGCTGAAATTACCCGGATCTTCTGACTGCGATCACTCTTTTGCTCCCTTTTACATACAGTCACTCCCTCTTTCTCCATATTCAGACCAAGTCCCTGGTTTGTAAAATCTGCTACACAAGAGAGGTCAAATTTGACCAGGAGAATTTTAATGCTAGTTTCAGTCCTAGATCAAATTGACACCTACCTGTAAGTTCTAAGGATTTTCTCTGGCTAAGAATATTCAGTTTCCTTTATAGGGAACATCCATGGCATCCTACATTTGTAGGTTACTTTATGACACGTCCATGTGAGCTGCAGGACAACTGCAACTTAGTGCTTTTGAAGTTACATTAAGCACAAGGAGTTTAATGTCACTAGTCTAAATTATCCCATACTCAGCTCATCACATTTCCTCTGTAATGACAGACTGGATCCCAGGCACAGAGTCTTCTCTATATGCCTCTTCTCTGACTCACCCTTATGAGCAGAGGACACTAACCAAAACTTGCCATTCAGACTTCTTTACCAGGTGATTACTTAATGTAAGAGAGTTTCAGTGATTATCCCCAATTTCACATCATATCTGTCTAGGAACATTAAAATGAAGATCAACTCACTTTTTAAGACTATTGCTTTTTATTCCCCTGCAAAAGGAACTTTGTTACTAGTTTCTAAAGATTCTTAGTACCTAATATGGGCAATTATAATTAGGAGCTGGAGCATACTACTTTTCAGAACAGAGAGATTTCCCATATATGCAGGCACATTTATTCACATTTGCAAAAACAGCAACATATCTCTTTATGCGATCATGCAACCATCCTGACTGGCTTTTACGCTGAAGCAACATATCCAACAATATTCAGCTAGCTCACTTGCCACCTACAATGAATGTTCATTATTCAGAGATTTGTCTTTTGTCCCCTCAATGTGTGTGGCCTTACAGTAAACTTTCTAGTACAGTTAAGTCACAATCAATTCAGCTGTAACTCTCAGATTTCACAACAGAGATATTGCTTCATTAAGGATTTATCAGACTGAGGACAAAACAAAGAAAAATCTGATAGGTCTTTGCTGTCAAGGATATCTGGGACAGCTGATGATAATGAGTTGTTAAACTTACCCTTGAGAAGATATTTTCCAGAGAGCTAGTCAAGGATTTCTTTGCCTTGTTTTTCAGAATGTCAAGTTTGAACCGGCCACCACTGGTGGTGTTTTCTGGAATAGCACTGTTAGAAATGACCTGTTGAAATGAGCAAGGACACTATGCAGCTTCAGTAATTCTTTTTTTTTAATTGTGAAGACTGTTTCCAAAGACTAGAGCTGAACCAGGTTACATAAGAAACAAAATACCCTTGGCCTTATTAAAAAAAAGCGATACAAACACACTACCCTCCTTCCAAAAAAAACCCCAAACAAAAAACCAAAACAGTCTCCCAAACAAACAAACAAGCCCACAGTTAAAGACACATTCCATCCCAAAGACTATATTGTAAAAGTATACCAATTTAACAATACTGTTGTCTATTTCCTCTGCAAGGTAAGTTCACAGTTTAAAGTAAAACCAATGCCCTCTTCATTCCTATTCTTCCTAGATATTACTGCTTAGGCATTGGGGATCAAAGGCGAAAGAAAAAGGAAAAAGAAGAGTTATCCTCACACTAAAAGGAAATACAGACATAAAATTAGTAAGTTGTCTTTCTTCCTGTCATGTCTCAAGTTACAAAACCCAGGCAAGCCACTATAAATTAAATCAGATTTCTTTTCCTGTACAGTCCTTTCTTAATTATAATACCCAGCTTCAGGTATTCCTGAAGAAATGTAACAGTGGTCTTACAATTAATTAAGACAGCATTTGAATAGGCTGGGAAGAGGGAGAGGAATATTACAAAACCAA
>VZUA01075054.1:3845-19488 GCA_013401035.1 Horornis vulcanius | reverse complement strand
TCTTAATAAATAACAGTTGCCAGTAGTAGTTAAGCCAACAGATCTGAATTATTTATAGTGTTGAGGAACACAACAGCAGATAAAATACATTAGGGCTTTGGGTTGTTCTGGCCTGAACGACACAATGGCAGCCTTTAGATGTTTTTCACCAGGCTGTAAAAAATTCTGCTTCCAATGCTGGTTTAAAAGATTTCCTAAAGAGGCAGCAGCCAAACCTCCAGCCATCCATCTTCAATAATCACAGTCATGAACAGCAGGTGAGAGACTCTCCCAAATACAGCACTGGCACAAAGTTTGATTTCTTTGGACAGGTTAACAGGCTACTTAGGATTAATCCTAAATTATTATAGATAAGCAGAACTTATGTATTTACATATTATTCAGCATGGCTCTGAACCTTCCAGTAAATTGTTTAAAAGCACCTCACAGTGTTGAAATCCCCCTTTGCCTATAATCCACCCTCCCTTCAGCTGGAAAATGCAAAGATATCACCTACATTCTACAATGGCAAATCCAACTGCAGCATGGAAATCCCAGCCCCTGTCTCTCCTTTTTAAGAGGCCACATCGTGAAACATTGAACACACACAAAACAACAGGGACAGGAATTATCTTGACATTAACTTGACAAATTATGTTACACACAGATGTTGAATTTAATGCTCTTTGTAGCTTCGAAGATGCATTCCATTATCTGTCCTGATGGGATAATGTGCCTGGCTGGAAATTTATGGGAATATCTGGCTTTCCCACCTTGTGCTGCCATCACAGGAGGCTTCACCAGTGGGAAATTCACTGTACAATCGATTCACAGGGAGAATTGTGCCCACAAATGCCAAGGAGAGATTTACACTCAGATGCTGCAGGGAGAAGAACTGGGGGAGTAGTTGTAGCAACATAAGCTTCAACCAAACAGTTTTCCTTTTATAGCTCACCTTCCACTTCCTATAGGGATCTATTTACAGCAGGAAATGCTGCAAATTGTAGCATCTCTAAGGAGTAAAAAAGAATTTAAAAAGAACTAAAAAAGGAGAAAATCTGGAGAGGTAAAAACCCAACCAAACTTCCTTCTATCAAATACTAATGAAATAGAGGAGGAATAACACTTGGAGTCCATGTCAGGTTATTAAGGCCTCTGGAAGTGTCTCCATGACATTTCAGCCTGTAGGAATGAGCCACAGCATCCCAGGGAGGGACAGGCTCAAGTGACAGGATCTCTGTGCCTCCCTGCTCCCCCTCCCTTGCCTCAGCTCCCTCCTCTCCCTGCCCTGAGCTTTAGTGAGGATCTGCACTCTGAGGTTACCGAGGTGGGGAAGATTCTCTGGGGTCCAAAGCTGAGGAATGTGGCTTTTCACAGGGCCAGGCAGGTCCTGAGCTCGTGGAACAGAGCCTGCTTGCAGTACACAGCTAAATTTAGCTCTTCTTGCTCACAAAGGCTCTAGGAATTGATTCCCAACAAGCTGGGGATGTTTCAAACAACTCTGCAGTGCTGTGGCCTCACTCCCGTCCTAGAAGGTACAGAGAATTATTTAGAACTTGGCAGATATGTCTTCAAATTACTCCCAGTCCCATTTCAAAACAAATCTGTGCACATTCTAATTACTGTTATAAGGTCAACTGAAAAGAAATAAAAGGGCAGTGACATTTTAAAGCTGTGACATTACAAATCTCACCGGATTATGGACTGTGGTTCTCTACCTTGGACTTCTCAATCTTACACAAATTCTCGCACACAAACTCTGCCTATTCACCAAAATCTGGGACTTTGTTTATGCAGCATAATCACCCTTTAAGTCTTATTTATTCCATTTGATTTTCTATGAGATGAACACGTTCAAATCACCCATTTCAGAGGTGACAACACTGCTCATGTAAGAATTACCCAACAGCTCTGCTTTCCCTCTCCTCCTCCACAAAGAAGATTGTCAACTTTTCCCCTAAGCTTATTATCAAACCTGTGATCTCTTCAGAAGAGGCACAAGCTCTAAATATAAGAAAGAATCTGTTACATAATGCCCTGAGCAAGGAGGCAGCCTGTGGACAGCACGAGCCTGAGTCCATCCAGAGTGGAAAAGGGAGGAAAATCTGTGACATTCCCAGTGCCAGGCCTTGGGTCTGCCCCGTGCTGAGCCAAACCACAGAGAACATGGAATAATGTGCAAAATTTAAGGGTTTATCTCTGGAAGATAAACAAATGCAAACAGGTGACATTATCTGGAAGTTGATTCAGGATGTGGCAGAAATTGACTCAGATCAGAAGAAATCTTCCTCAAACACGAGGAGGACGTGTCTGAAGCTGCCTGAACCTGGATTGTAAATAATGCACTGGTGAGGACTGACTCACCCCGTGATGAGGAGGCTCAAAGCTGCTTCCAGTGGAGCAGTGTCACAGCTCTAATCAGCACTTAAGAGAGTTCCTCAGGAGCCACACTATCAATTACCTTGGTAATACATATGCAGGGAGGCAGGGATAGCAGACAGAGAGAATACCAAATCAAAACATTAATAAAAAATAAGGAACCTTTGGAGACAAATTATTATCTTCTATGTCTATAGTGCTTTGTGCGTTCCCAAAGGGATTTAGAATCTAAAAATAAATGATTACTTCTACCAGCACTGACATCCAAGCTACCTTGGATAAAAAGCAGCAAATTGCTAACCATGGATAGCAACATTACACAACTGTTTTGAACAAACAGCAAGAAATGGACCATGCTGCAAAGAACAGCAAGGCTCTACACAGAAATTGAGGCTAAAATGTAACCAGAATAATGGGAATATCACCTTGATTTTCTACACCTGTGATGGGATAAAAATGAGAACTGTCTGCCTTGATATCTCATCCTCAAACTCCATCATCCTTCTCCCACCATTCTTTAGCACCATACTGAGACACTGCCTTGATGGAAAATACTCAACATCTGCAGCTGAAATACGTTTATATATATATATATATACACACACACAAATACATGTGTTTAAATTTGAGCAGTCACCACAGATTCCTTGGGAAGAGAAAGAGGAATCTTTCCTAGAACAGATAGAAGATCAGAGGTCACACAAAAGCACGTAGCTAACCCAGAAATCACTAAAACCCCTGGCCAAGCAATGTTTTGAAAATAAATTCAATCAATTCTGTCCCCAAAACACACACTGGTAATGATATTGGTAGATAAAATCATCTAAAAATGATTAAAAAACAAAGAACCAAATGGGCCTCTGCAAGGCACAGTTCTGGACTAAAGGCAGCAGTAAATTAGAATAGTAATTATATAAGCACAAAAGAACAAATCCAGGAGGAGGCAATCAAGGAAAGATCAAAAAGGTTTTCTTAGTTGGAACAGGGATTTCTGTGAAAGAGTTTAGAGAAGAGCTGTGAAAGTGCAAGAATTTTTAACTGTCAACAAAGCAGCAAATTAAAAAAAATAATCAGTATTCATAAGCCACACTGGAAATTGCAATGAATGATTTTTTTGCTGGGTTTATCTGTTAATAGCACACAATTGGATCTATCAGAAGTACAGCAAGATTCCTCAAGGGCACAGAGTTCTCAAATCCAAATACAGGTGGTGCCCCTGCCCGAGTGAGCTTTTTAATGAGACATAAGAGACACAACTGCCACGGGTTAGATTGAAAATAATATAGCAAGGAAAAAAATAAAGATTGGGAACAGCAGCTGAGCTCGGAGATAACAGCAGAAGTTAGTGTTAAAGCAGGATTTGAGTCCTAATAGGCCAGCAGTGGTAAATTGGAAGATGTAACGTGATAGGAGGCTGAGCACTGCTCCCGGGTCTGGGGCTGACAAATGACACCTCTGCCAGCAAATCATTTAATCCCTGCACATCCATCCATCCAGGAGTCAAAGAGCTTCGTTGCCTTAAAACTTCGGAAGAGTACCATGGAATTTAATTTATTCATACCTGAAAACTATGCTGTAATCCTCAGGTAGCAGGTGCTGGGGAAGGGCAAGGTATTTACAAAGTTACCACTACCTCATAAAATATTTTTTGTATTTTCTTCAGTGAATCCCCATCTGTTTCTGTCCTGTTTCAGCTCATGATTCCACAGCATGTCTTGACTTACAGTTGTTAAAAAACAGCCAGATCTCATCTTGCCAGAAAGAAAATACCCATTTTGATAGCAAGTTTTATTTAGGCTGAAAAAGGAATCTATGTGGCCCTTTTAGTACTTATGTTCAGTTTAATGCGATGTCAGTTGAAAACAAAAGTGAATATTACTGATTTTAACACCTCAGTGATCAAAGCTCTTCTCTGACGCAGGGAACAAGAAAAATTAGCAGGGAAGAGAGCAGAGGACATGAAAAATCTGCAGGAAAAAGAACAATAAAGTACAATAAGACATGTCTGAGTAACTGCTCAGGTTCTGCTATCTGCACAACCTGACCAAGAGAGAAAGAAAGAAAAAGGAAGAAAGGAAAAAATTAATGGAATGATTGAGATTAATTTGAGTACTTGCTGCTGCAATAATTAAAGACCTCTTTCTTATCATGTGAATGTCTCGGGCATCCCATTCATGAGGGAGATTGACACACTGATATATTTTACTTCCAAGTTAAAATGGATTTCTCTTCCATTGCAGCCACTCTGGAATATATTGAAGGAAAATAGTGCAGAAGACTGATAAGAGCAAGAAACAGTGAAGAACATTTAGTCAGGGCTGCAAAGAATTCTGCATCCTGAATCCACCTTTGATAAAGCAGCAGCAGGAATTGGATCTTTCTCCTCTCTGTCTTTTCCAGGGATCTTTTCACCCTCCCACATCCCAGCCTTTCCCACACAATTTAAACAAACTCCTCTGGTTCCAAGGATGACAAAGCACAGGGAACATCTCCCAACATTTTCCTTGCACATCCTTCCAGGTGTGCCTCTTTCCTCACAACAAAAGGGATTGTTGTGAAATGAAGGTGCAGAAAAAGACAAGAAATGTGAACTGGCCAGGAAATAGGGAAAATTAGAGAAATAAAACCCCTGTCTGACTCCAGGTTGTTCAAATAATCAGCCTATATCTATTTCCTTCAAAGTCTCCCTATTGGAATAAAATGCCTGTTGAAATATCATAATTTTTTAAAATTGAAAGCAGCAACCAATTAAAAAAAAAAAAAATACACTCCCAGATTTCTCACTCCATGTCTTTAATACGAGGCTGTTTCCTGATGAAACCCTTAGTAAGTGGGAGTACCCAGGGAGACACTTGGATTTACATAAATTTGAGACAGAAAAGTACTGTTAGAATAAGCCCATGGCACTGCATGGTTGGGATTGATTCTTCCAGCAGAAATTACTCCAGGTTGCAGACAGACACAATGCTGAGTCTCAGGCAAAATTCCTAATTAACTTCAGAGTATGTCCTTAAATTCAATCATTGCCCTCCCCTTTACAACATTAGCACAATATTTACAGGTTGTTTATGCACAATATGCCAACTCTAAGTTCTTATTTTACCTTGCTTTTAAGTCCATTTTATCATTGCCACACAAATTTTAAATATGACTCCATGCCATTCCTGATAATTTGATTTTTACCCTTTTAAAAGGAACAGTACACATATCACAGCAACACTCAGCAGTTAATATAATTTAATGCAAAACTACACACAATTTTCAAAATGGATAGTGGAATTTATTTAAGAGCTCTGCTAGATTCAACTTGATATATTGCATCATCATACAGTGAAATAGGTAATAGCTTAGGATTTTTTCTTCCTAATGGCCAGTAAATTCAAATTCTAATAATTCTTCTATAAGAAATTCATCTGCTAAAGACCCAGGTGAAGCATAAGCCACTCACCAGGAGCTACCGAGGTTCTCAGCTTGGCAAGTGCAGAAGAGCTTTAAAAGAGTCATCCATTTGCTTTTTTGGCACAAAAATCCTGACATTCCATGAGTAATTTCTGAGAGATCCATGATGGAACCAGCAAGGAGCACGCCCAGCAATGCCTGGTGGAGAATTTACCAAAAGGACAGAGAGGAAGTGGCAGAACCAAACCCAAATGTTGACCACAATTCTCAGGACTCCTGGGCGAGGTGTGTCCTTCCAGCCTCTCCTCTCTTTTTTCTGGTTACAATTTAATTTCCCTTTGGGGGGAACAACAACAACAACAAAACCAACAAACCGCATTCAGATTTGAAAAGAAATGTGTAAGATGAATGTCTGAAGGCTTTTGGGGCTGCAATAAAAAGCAGCAGATGGCTGAGGAGTGAGTGCACGCCCCAGTTCACCCTGGGCCCTGGTTCTGTTCTGGCACTGGTGACGCCAGCAGAGCCCCCAGAGAATTCCAGCCCCAGGATCACGGATTGTCCCACGTGTGCTGGACAGGAGAGGCCTGGGGTTACCCACCAAAGGGTTCCTCAAGCTGCAGCCATTCCACACATCCTGGAATGCCTACAGGGTTCAAGGATAATGTCTATTTTCTGATCTACTGTTCTCTTCGGCTGTGATAAAGATTTTTTAAAAATGCAAATCGGAGAGCAGTGAGAGGATTGAAAGTTTAGAAAATGTTGCCTATGAATAAATGATGACTGAGGAAACACCAGAATCCACACACAGAGCAGTGAGGCCGAGGTAGACTTGGGGTTGTTTCCTGTGCTAATGAGGGAGGGATAAACATGACTGAAAAATCAACAGGAGGGATTCAGACTGGGCAGCAGGAAAACTTTCCACCTGTAGCTCCCATCAGCAAGAACTGGAATAGCCTTACAGAAAGAGGCTGTGGGATCTCCACCGCCAGGATTTGAGGTGAGGTCAGAAAAGGAGCTCCCAGGATGGGGTTTAGATTTAGTGAGTTCTACCTTGGGTGGAAACATGGACTCAACGACCTCCTGAGCTGCTTTTCAGCCCTATTTTCTGTGGTTTTTCTATTCTATTAAAAACATGCGAAATTTCCCTTAGCTCTTTTCCTTAAAGGAAGGAGGGTAATTCAAGAGACACGGGATCTCCAGAGCATAGTCCTTAATTAATTAACCTGATAAGGTAACCTGCAGTCTCATTGTGCAGCGTGGTGTGTGTGCCCCCTCCAGCTCCTGCCCTACATTCCGGTGTCTTCTGCCTCTGGAATGTGGAGCTGGATCACAGGGAGAGTGGTGTGGTGTGGCCTAACTCTCTGGGAAATCAGTGGGAATTGAGGTGACTAATTAGGAATTGTAATCAGGCCCTTAATCCAAGGCAACAGAAAGACATGCCTTTGGAATCCGATTAGCTGCTTAATAATTCAAAACAGGCACCCAATAATGTATTGACTGCCTGGGAAAAGGCATCTTTTTCTGAGGCCCAGGGTGTCACATTTCCACTGAGCTTCCAAGGAAAGAGAAGCCAACCCTCAGCCACAGCAAAATCCAAGAGGCATCTACGTTGGATGCAACATTTTGGGGTTCTCAGTCAGGGCTGCTCATTTATGGCTGTAAAATGCTGCAGGACTGAGGAACCGGCTCTCCTGTCTGTAAAGGAATGATTCTGTAATGATTTCAATTCTTCTAAGAATTCTCTGCCCTATAAAAAAGATTTAAGTCATTCTTTTAGGGTAGCATCTCCCTCACAGGCAGATCTTTGGGTGCATTACTGGCAACATCCTTTGCTGAGCCCCTGTTTTATCCCAGCTGCTGAGAATCGGAATGGAGAGACTTAATTACTGCACCTTTCAATAAGGATTTAATTTTATTTTTGTTCTTTCTGCTGCAAATGCCCATGAATCAGAGGGTCACTTTAAGCACAGAATTCAATTTAATTATACTCAAAGGCATTTTTATCATTAAACAGGTCAACTTATTAAAAAAAATAATCTTGATTATGAATAATGGAAAGCCTGGCAGGCAATCCAGGAGAGTTTCACTCTGAGAGCTCCCACATCCATTTGTTTAGATTTGTTTACTAAGCACTGGGCAAGGTCCCACTGAATGAACATGACAGCATTAGCTGAAACTGCATTCAGTATTTAATTGTAAGTAGATTGTAATGTTTATTTATCTGGGGTTTTTTTAAATGTGAATATTTATCAGTATTTGTTAACTGGACTAATAATTTCTAATAGATGCAGGGGATGAGAAAAGCAGCTGAGAATATGAGGCTGAAGTGAGTCTGGCAAAATCCCTCCCAAGGAGCAGAGTGATTCCATGGAATCAGGCCCTTCCCTCAGCTAGGATTGGATCCTTGCTCAGGTAGGACACTCTTTTAATTACATGCCAGGGAGGATGTCTCTGATGGACTATCCTCATGTGAACCAGATCGAAATAGAAAAATCCATGCTGTTCATGAAAGCCTTGATGTGCAACGTAGAAGAGAGTAAACATTCTGGAGAAAAACCATTCTGGATAGGAGGGAACAGAAGAAAAGCAAAGCTATTTTCATGCTTGGGTTTTTTCAAGGCAATCATTTGCATATTTTTGCTCTATTTCGTATGCAACTCCGTGTAATGTGATTTCTGTGCTATTTATAAGGCTAAGTAGTCAAGTAACTGTGTTTTATATATCCCCTTCCTTTATGCTCCCTATTTTCATTAACTCTTTGTTCTCTAATAGTTCAACAGGGCCAGAATTAATTTATTTATTCAACTGTATGGTCAATACTAACCTGAAAACTAGTTGTTATTTTTAACCACTAAACGTATCAAAAAGAATTAATTCCATTATTTTAAGCTAAAGGCTTCAAAAGGTGATGACACAAGGATGCAATGCAAGAAGTAAATTCAAGTTTTTACTGATTGCCAAAAGGTTTTTACCTTCATCTTTATGTCCTCATGACACAGAAAGGGACTCAAACTGCAGAGATAAAAAGCTATTACCTGAAAGGAGCCTGATTGCAGAGCCAGCTCCTCTCTGGACTTGGAGGCCTTGGAACACTTTCCTAATTCACCCAGGATTACTTTATGACCCTGATCATAGATAACCACAAACACACAGATATCTCAAATGGAAGAACTAGAAGCAATTTCTGTACTTGGAAGAAAGTTGTATTTTGCTGGTTCATGAAGGTAGGCAGGCACAAGAGCAGCAGCTCTCACAATCCACAAAGACAACGTGGCATTTCCACAACCCTGGCTACTCATTTTTCATTTTCAGCTTCCCTTTCTACATAAAATCAAACATCCCACAGCTACAGCACCACAGAGCTGTCAGAAAACCAGGGACCACGTGGACTTTATTTGCCAAAAATGCTTGCTTGTGGCAGAGAGAGGTTCCTAGCTATTTGCTTTTATCAGAAGAACAGATGCATTATCTTCCTCTAAATACAGAAGTTGATTAAAACAGGGATTTATTAAGTTCTTCTCACATCTCTTTCTCTCCCATGGCCTCATGTCTTTCCTCTCCCAGCTTTGTAACATCCCCTCAGCTGAGATTGTTCCTCTCCTGTCCAGACTGGAAAAAGCAGCAGATTTCCTGGTAATGGATTCATCTGCTGCTCTCTGATGATCTATTTTTGCTCAGATGATTCAATTTAATGTTCCTGCAGTGCACAAGGCTGACCTAAGCTCTCTCAGGTGATGACCTAAGGAGTAACATTACTTTTATTAGTCATAAAAAATTTCCAAGATAAAGTTTCTTACGGAAACAAATCCAAATGAAAAAGAGAAACAAGGAGTGGAAATACACAAACTTGCTGCTGCAGTGTGACACTAAAATGTGCTTAATAGTCTCCAGCTAGGTCTCATACTGCTTACATTCATTTTCCAGGCATTAGATAGTTGATCATTGTTAGTTTGGACACAAGGGCAAAGACATTTCAAATGGCACAGCACTCGGATATTTAATTGGAATTCTCTGTAAGAATTTGCCAGATTTTTTGTTACCATTCTCACAAATTCCTGAGGTAGCTCTGTAAATAAGGTCACCACAAAGAAACTGGGCTGTGTGTGAGCAGAACAGAGCAGCACTTGGTTCTTGTGCTGCCTCCTCACCCTCTTTGCTCCTGCACGTGGCCCTGGCAGCCCTTCTGCAGCTCTGTCCGTGGGTTTGGCAAGTGGCAGTGACAAGAACCCCGATGATGTCATCTCTGTCACTCAGCACCTCCGAGGACACCACCCCTGTCACCTCCACACCAAAGAGGGGCACACCGAGTGCAGCAGCACTTTCCAAACTCTGGACAAGGTAAAGGAGCAGCAAAGGAAAAGCAGGAGCAAGGGGTGGTGGTGATGGAAAGCCCTAGTTCTCCCCAAAAATCCAGGAATAAGTGTTGGAAGTTTTGGGATCTGGGCTGTCTTTTCTTGCATTCCACTGGAATTCCACTCTGGTGGCTTCTGAGCCCTGATAAAATGCTGCCTGACCCAAAGAATTTACAATTTAAATACTGAAATTGTCAGCCAAAAGGAGAGGAAAGAAGGGCAAGAGAAGCATTAATGGCATGAAAAGAATAATGATTTGCCACCCAGGTTAGTTCCACTGTTTGGGAGGGAGATTTCCATTCAAATATTGTTTGAATTATTATGATGAAATTAGGACAGGTAACAAGAGCAACTTCCAAACACAGAGGTCTGAACCACAACCAAATTGTGCTACAAATAAGCAGCTCAGAGTGATAAGGTTTCTAATGCAATATTAGTCTTGCTGCCACATATGTCAATCCCTAAACTTAGGGAAAGGAACACCCTGAATATAAATTGGACTCAGGGCAAAAGCAGCTGCAAAGCAAAGAATGAGCTGATCTGACACTTGCTAAAAAAAGTCCATTAATCAGAGGAGAAATATTTATGCTTTCAAGTCAGAATACCAGACTTGAAAAACCAAATAGCTGCATAAATTCCTCATTGTATTTCCAGACTTCCAGCCACAACACAACTATTTCTGTGAAAAACGTGATTATACAATTTTGTGTGTGTGTGTTAACAATTAGTGAGAGTAGAATTAAGAGGTGTCCCACATCAAGAGATCTAAAAAATGCCACACAGGTAACATGAAGAGTATTTCAAGCTGACCCTGGTCCACTGATTAAAACCAGATCATGTTCCATATCATGCAAAAGTGGTGGATATAACCTGCAAGTTGGAATTCATTTTATACTGCATAATTTCTTCCTATTAAATCTGAGTGGTTCTTTAAAAAGCAAATTATTTGTGATGGGTATTTTTAATGGAAATTTTGAAAAAAAAAAAATAGTCAATATCTAATCTTAAAGTTCTCCAGAATTTCAGTTGCTATAACAACAGATGAAAACCTTTTTCCTGTTGAGGACATCTGTAGCTATTTTTACAGGCAACAGCTGGATTTGTCTGTCTGAATTTCACTTACACAGAAAAGTGTTTTATTTGCTGCCTTTGAACAAGTTTTTAACATAATGACAAATGTCAGAGCCCAGCAGGCTCAGTAGGTGAATAATCTGCTATAAAACATGTATTACATGGCAAAAGTGTAAATTAAGCAACAATTTGATTAAAAGTAGAGAGAGTGTCACAGTCCCCCCGTGCACAGACAGCTCCTCCTCCCAGATTTAGCACTGGAACAACAAGGGCACAACAAGTCCTTAGAAATGAGATCTTTGATGGCAGGAGATGCCACCTTTGTGCTTTAAATTTGTCTAAAATTTACCAGTACAGAGGAGGAGCCTGACTTGCAATTTCCTGTAGAACAAGGTGTGTCTGAGATGCCCAAACCCTCTGAAAATGTAACAGCCAGCCTTTCTCAACCTTCTCTAGAAAACTGTATGAGAACAACAAAAGCAACAAATCACATCAGTGATGAACATGGAGATTGCTCCATAAATAACTGAGCTCTCTCAGCACCTGGCAGGATTAGGCTTTGTGTAATCTTGCCCCCCAAATTATTGATATCTGTAAGACTGGAAAGGGAAATTTGGAGCTCAACCAGGGAACACCTAAATTGGCATTGAGAGAAGGATATTTTAGGTTAAAACTCCACTTTATACTGTGCAGGATGTATTCATTATTATTATTGCACATAATTTAGAATACAGGATCATTAGCACGAATCCCTGGAGTGAATTGTTTGAGGATTAGGGAAGAATGAGCAATATCCTAATGCTGATTACAAAGCTCTGCTCCCGTGTGTGGGGAGAACCTGCTGGAAGCTGCATCCCTGCACCCCAGGCACAGCAGCCTCCAGTGGTGCAGAGCCTTTCAGAGCACAAGGAGTCACAAAAGGCTACGTGGATTCCTGAAAAATTCCCTCCTGCTGGTTCCAAAAAGACCTGTTAGTGATGAACTGAAATCACAAACAGAAATAGCACTGAGACTCCGCTGGGATATTGGAAATACACAATATATGCATTATACAGAGGCAGGAGCTGCACCTATGCCTGGGGCACGGGGATTTAGAGAATATTTGCTTTATTTTTCAAACAAAAGAGAGGAGGGCATTTTGTCAGCAGGGTCCTGTATCTTTTTTCTTTCTGATTTTAGCTGTAAATAGATAATTACTGTAAATACATTCAACACCTACACGACTTCTAAACCAGCCCAGAGCTGTTCCTATTGCATGTGCAGATCAATAATTACCAATTTCATGCAGAGACAGGTAAATTGCCAGTGACTCACCCCAGGACACTTCGTGTTCAGACAGACGCCTACAGTTTAAAGGCAACAGTTTGCAACACAAAAGGCAAAACCTGTCTGAAATTTTTTTCTTAATAATTTGCTTCCAGCTGATTGCTCACCACATTAAGATGTGCAAGTTCCTACTGCTAAAGTCCTGAGTGTGACTTGGATGTCAAGGAGATTTACAGCCCAGTGGCAGACAATAGTTTTGTTGATACTTTCCAAGATGAATTTATTGGAGAGCTTCCTGAAGAGAGGAGAAGTATTCAATTACCCAGTAAATATCAAAGAACATGCTTGGTGCTGCTGTTCTTCCCTCGGACAGGAATTCCAGGCTTTGAAGTGTGACCTTTTGTTCAGGCCTACTGGAGTCTGTGTTTAAATTGTGTGCTGGAGAATTGGACACAGTGCTGAGCATAAGAGTGATGCAGGTTTATCCACAGTGCAGGAAGCAGCACAGAAAGCAGAAGCTAAGAGACCCAAGGCAGTAGTTTTTCAACAGTTCTCTAAAAGAACAAACCAACCCTCCTAAAAAAGATTAAGAGCAGGGATATGAAACAATTAACATTCAATATCTGAACTCTGCCAGGCTGAGGAGCGCCTGGACACTTTGCTGTTGTTAGTAAGGAAATAAAGAAAATAATGCAGAGAATAGAACAGCTTTGGAATGCAGCCAGGACAAAGCAGAGAAATTCTGTCCCAGNATTTGTTAGGAAATGGCAAAAAAACAAGTAGTTCAAGCAACTTAAAGAATTGGAGAATGACCTTGTGTTAATCAGGTTAGCATGCCCAAGGGAGTGAGAGGGAAATCTCTTTACTTAATAAGATCAGTCTTGATTTTAGAGATAATAGGGACATAATTACAAATTGGTGAGGATGATGTGACCTCCAACCCGTCTTTTAAATCCTCATCTGGAGATACTTAATGAACCTAGTGAAAGTGGAAAATAAAATGGAGTAAGGAGTGATGATCAGAGGCAATGCCTGCTGGAGAAACCTTCGATAACAACCACACAGAATTTTGAGGAACTGAAAGAAACATTTTTACACCACGTGAAAGAAGATCTATATGCAGCAAAAACCTTTTAACACATCTTGTAAAGCAAATTACTTCAATGCACTCACACTTTAACGGTGTGGCTTGCAGCTTTAACACACAAAATGAGAGCAAAACAGAGAGAAAATGAGCTGGTCTTTCTTTAAGGCAACCTCCACACACATCTTGGATAACCTTCCAAAAATGTGGCCTTTTCTGTCTACTATTTATATTTACTGTGGGCTTGGAATAAACTCTCAGCAATCAATCTTTAGAAATGCAACAGGATTGGGTTTAGCACCAAGGGATACAAACATCTGTAACCCTGCAGGTGCTGCCATCTGCTCAGGTATTAGAATTTGTACCCACAAATACAAAACTCTTTCAGGCACTATAAATACCTTTGGTTTCATATTTTGGTCATTTAATGACTGTTTCAAAAGCCCAAATCTTATGCACAAGCATTAGCAAAAAATATATATGTTAGAAAAGCAGGAGAGAGGTTTAGAATGGATTTGGGGAAGGAATTCTTTCCTGTGAGAGTTTGAATTGCAGAGAGGATTTCTGCCAACAGTGGCTGACCTTGAATTAGGCCTCAACACTTTAGAAAACCCTTGAATTCACCTCATTTCCAGACCATCAGCATTCAAAACACGAGCAACATTGATCCCCCATGTGCTGAAATTCTCAAAATTTACCTTTAAACAACAGGATCAAAGTAACACCAAAGCATTACTAAATCTCTTTACTACCATTTTTCCAGATGAATTATTTAATATCAAACCAAAGAAAAAAATTCTAACCTAGTGACTTCAAGATGACATTGCTCTCTGTTTCCAATTACTGTGTGATCCTCAAGCTGAAATCAAAAGTTGCTCCATAAATTTAATGCTATTTAAGAAATCTAGGGTTTAAAGAAATTTAAAGCAGAAATAACAATAGAGGATAGCTTGGGGGGGAAAAAGAAATCAGTGGAAAGCCACGAAATTTCTCAGTGTTCCATCCTTCACGTCACAAATAATCTCTCTGGAGATATAAACACACAGGCAAAATTCAATTAATGCTTTCAAACTGACAAGAGTGGTTAAAAATAATAAAATTAAGCCTTTTTAATCAGAAGGCCTTGCCAAAAGGTGCATCCAGTGAAGGCCAGCACTGATTCCAGGGCCTGGGAAGGATCCCACTGAATGAGCCCAGAGTGTTCCTGAACCTCCTGGCTCTGTCCTGAGCCATCCCCACCTGTCAGAGCTCCCTGGGGTGCTGGAAGCTCTTCCTGACATCTCCTGCCTGGAGACTGGGTTGCTATGAGGTATTTCTATGGAATAATAGGGGGGAAAAAATTATGGAAAATGTGAAGATTGCAGGCATGTTCCCTGGAAAAAAACGTATTTGATCACAGGAAGCAATCCTGACCTATGAATTTCTTGCTAAAAGAAGTTCTTCCCTCTGTTGGTTCCAATTAATGCTCATTTTGAGATGAATCAAAAAAAAAAGGGAGAAAAGAGGGGAAACAAAATAAGAATTCTGTTGAAAAAAAAAAACTAAGGCACTATAGAAAGAGTTTTTGTGTTGTTATGGAAACCCAGAAAGCACAGGCTAAGAAAAAGAAAAGTGAATAACTGCAAATATAAACATGTCCTTGCTTCCCGGAAAAAGTCCTTCCAAAGGATTTGTTGATGCTGTGCATCCAAGCAACTGAAAACTACAAATTCTACCCCAGAGAAACACAGATAAAAATTTGAAATCCACTGTAACAAAATAATAAACAGGACAAGGGATAAAAAACCAGATGGAGTTATCAAAGTGTTGTTTTCACACCCACGAAGAAGCAGTTTGCTGAAAATGCAGAAAACTTCAGACATTCTGTTTTAAGTAATCACTGGAGTGGTGGAAAAGACAGGATTCTGTGTTTATCTGGAGAAAAATAGTTCTCTGCTCCTCTCCCACATTTGTATTTGCACTTCATACATTTTGAGCAGGTAGCCAAAGAAATAATTCTGTTCTCTGAACATAAATTACTTAGGAAAAATTGGGTTTTTTTTATATGAAGATACTCTGAATATGCAGAATAAAATGCAAAAATGTTCATTATCTGCTAGTCTATAGTGGGTGT
>VZUA01075026.1:7245-23793 GCA_013401035.1 Horornis vulcanius | reverse complement strand
TATATAAAACTATGTATATTTAAAAGGACCTTGGCAGGAGAGAGGGTTGGGTTGCTTTTGTGTGTCTTTTTAGGATTGCCAGGTTATAATATAATTTGAGGCTGTCTGGATGCTATCCCCATGGTTCATGCTATGCTGTCCCCCTCTGTGCTGATGGAAGGGCACAACCAGAAGGGTTTGTGTGTGTGGAGTCAGCCCCTCAGCAGCAGCTCAACAAGCTGGATTGAAACAGCCCCCACTCTCGTGCTTGCTTATAACATTATGCCTACAAAGAGAGGGCTTTCTGAAATGCTTAAAGCAACCCTGTTCAGGCTGGATGAAGCATGAGGGATTTTTCAGGTGGATTCAATAAGGCTCAGTGCTGACACTTGCAAGGGAACCTCTCTTCCTGCACAAGAGGTCTGCCCAGAGAGCTGCAATGGACATTGTGAAAAGCAGTTCCTGGAAAGGGGAGGGAAGCAACCAGAGCATCTCCTGCCTGAGCTGCTGAAGGCAAGGAGAGGGAGCACGTGGGAAAGCCCCATCACGAAGGGATAAGGCAAATGGTGGCAGGAAGAGGACCTGACTCTTAAAACACTTATAGGACAAAGATGGGGGGATTCTGATATTCGACATAAACTCTCTTTAAAATAAATAACGACTACAACAGAAGTTTCACATCCTATCATGCTAATTTGTTGGCAGATTGGATAGAACTGAAGATGTGCTATACATGGATCACCAAAGGCATAGAAAAAGTGTATTTGACACCTTCAGGAGACACAGATTTCACATTAGTGCTGTGTCTCCATCACCTCTCCTCTCACCTGCCTCCCTTCCCTTCAAGTCAGCTTATTCTGTGATTCTGTGACAAAGAACACAGGAGAGCTCCTCATCAGCAGCAAGACCAGGAAAGGAAAAGTGCTGGGAGCCCCTTGCTCCCCTCTCTGTCTCTCTGAGCTGATGTTGTTGTATGACCCACAGACTACCTGCAGACCAAAGAGGCAGTAGAATTCCCCTGCCTGTGCACATTAAAGGCAGTAACTTCCTCTTGTGTCTCCTTGGTATTTGCTTGATACTACCACCTTCCCTATGAGGTTACATTGCTTTTTGATGTTTCTTTAATATTTTCTGTCAGTGGGAACAGCAAAAGCACAGGAACATTGTGGCATTGGCACTTAATTGCATTCAGGCTCCAATTCCTCTTGCAGCAGTGTCAGGATCCCCATCTTTTTGCAAGACTAACAGAAGGCTTTGCAGAAAGACCCAGGCACTGGAATGATCTGCAAGGAATGATCTGCAGAGGTTGCTGCTGGAGGGAAAATAATGTTTTATACATGTCAGGCTGGGGCTCTGGACAAGGCAGACTTGATTTTTATCCTGGTGCTTTATCAGACACAGCAGATGCTGAATGCCAAATTACAGTGCCTGAGAAAAACAGCAAAGAAGTCCCACAAAAAACAACTGGGAGAAGGTTTGCTTTATGTTTGCTGCTCCCTACAAAAAAAAAGTAATGTGGGTTCTAGAAATGCTTTCAAAAATGCAGAAGTTTGGAGCAAGAGGTAATATCTTTTATTAGAGAAACACATAGCACTAGAAAAAATAGCCAAGCTCTTCTGACAGCTACTTTGCTGCTGTACAATGCAGTCGTTAATAAATATATTATTATAATTTGGAGGAGATCTGTTCAAGGACATCTGGAAATTGATTTGAATAGTGCCATTACTTGTCATGAGGGTTGCTGTCTTATAAATACAATCAGGGATGAGATTTGCCCTGCTCTTTAATTGTGGACTGACTTCTTCCAGTAGGAAGGTGTTTCATGGCTGATTATACATGTTCCTTTGCACCAAATGACACCTGCTGTCATAATAGCTTCCATTTTTATTGCAATATAATACAAATGATCTCAAAAGGCTTCATAAATTACTGAAAGATTTACAGGAGGAACAAGGTGTTTTAAAAATCTTATGTAGGAAGCCTGTTTTTGTGACTTATTTTAGAAAGCACTTTTTAATTATTTAATTAGTGTTCTTGAAATTATGGGGAATATCAAAGCTTTTTGTTTCTTTGTTTATTGCAAGGAACTAATGAATAGTGAACTAATGAATTATGGGTGTATTCTTACCTTCCCAGCAATGGGAAAGATGCAATCCTAAATACTTAGGAGAAAAGAGAGAGCCTACCTTCTTTTCACTCTAGAAGTACAAATTTCAAAGAAGTTAAATAAATTAGTTTGGTCAGAAGTATTTTTCACTTAGCCCTTAGACCACCTTTCACTTTCCTGGTCCCTTTTTTTTCTCACTTGTTCATGGAGCTTTCCAGATTTTACAAGACTTTGATCACCCTAGAAAAAGTGAGCAAAAGCATTTTGCCTCCCATATGACGTTAATAATAAATCTCTCATACTCCGCCTGATGCATCATAAAGAAATGACAAAGAAAAATTATGAGCAGTTCAGCAGATATTGGCAGTACTGGCACGAATCCAATTTTTCCCCATGTCTGGACAACTGAGTAACATAAAAGCAGGGTTTATATATGCTCCTGACAATAGCTGAAGGCTCTCCTGGCTCAGCCTGAAGGTTCATGACCCATAAATATTTCTCTCCTGGCAATTGCAAATTTGGCCTCCTGCTACAGTAGAACTTGTAAAAGCCATAGACAGTCTACTGCTCTCCTGGGACCTACAGACTCCCCTTGCAAATTTTATGAGTATCAATCACAGGCATTATCTCATAAGACTCACAGGTTACCAGCTGGTCTGGTGTGTAAAAGTGTTGCTTGCTGTGCTGGAGACTGTAAATGAATTTTAACAATTTCTGTTTATGAGATATGCAAGAATATTACATTTTCATTCTTTAGAACTTAAAGCTTTTGTTAACATGGCAAAGGTCTAACCTAAGTGTCACCAGGCACATGTGAAAAACAGATTTTACCTACACAACATCTGTTTTCACAATGTTTTGTACCTTTTTTAGAGATTTCTAGTAGAGCTGACAGTGTTCTCATGACTCTGGGAAGTTATCAGAGGTGCTCCTGGCAAGACATCTCTTCCCTTAGTAATACAGGCACCAACACCCTGGCTTAATGGGAAAAGAGAATGTGAAGAAAATGTGGCTTTTTTATCGATCAGTCAGGTTGTTTCAAAATGGTTGGTAGAGCTTTTTAAACACCCAGCTATCAGAAAGGGAGCAAACTCTTCAATATGGGGAGCTTGCTATTCCACATCTCTTGGTGTCTTTGGGATCTGTTCCTTGCATTTGGTCTTGGCAGATTGAGCCTGCAGAGACATCTGTGACTTCAGTGTATTTATACATAGGAAATAAAAATTTTAGAGCTCAATTCCTCCATATGCTTCTTACAGCTTTCTATTATTAGAAGGCAAACATCTTGGATGTGTTGCCAGCTAGCTATATGCAGGGCTGCCAATTGTCTCCAATTCGTATTCTAGGTTGCTGATATTTTCAGGCTTGGCTTTGGGTGTCTTTAGAATCTGCCTTGTGGAAAAGAAAAGGCATTATTTCACTATTGGCTTATGAGAATGAGTCATTAAATTTGATAAAATAGATGGAGATTTTTTTCTCAGTAGGTCTCGGATTCATGTCTTGTCCTAGATCCTTTCAGGGGAAGAGTAAGAACATTTCCGTGTTCTTCACTTTAGAAAATGTGGCTCTTTCCTCTGTTTGATAGGAAAAGAAATGAGATAATGATGTATCCCTCACCTTTCACCCACAAAAGTAATGTTCTTCCCCTGTATGTGCAAAAATGGAAAATGAAAGTTAGGGCAGGGGAATCTCTCTCCTGGGGAGACTTTCACAGTTCATGACTTTCATTCATATCCAAACCCAGCCTGCTCCTCTCACTCACTCTCAGAAGAGAAGGCACCTTGCAGCCATAGGACCAACACACCTCAAAAGGAAAAGCAACCAAATACCAATAATCTAAACTATACATGAAAACTGTATGCAAAAAAAAAATAAAGTCAAGCATGTCTGCTACCTCATCAGACCATAGGGATTTCTGGGGGGAGTGAGGGCACTGTCCCAGCTCTTGCCCTGATCTCTGCACTCTCAAAAAACTGAATTCACCCAGGAAAGCACAATGAAGGATATATCACTTGAATATTCCTCAGATCATCAGTCTTGTGACACAAGCAGTAGTCACTATGAGAGTGCCATGTGCTGAAGGTATCAGGAATGTCACACAGTTTGTGCTGTGCACAAGAGTGGTGAGACCCTTCTGCTGAGAAAATCCTTTTAAAAGCAGGCAGTGATCCGAAGCTGCTCTGTGTCTGGCTTAGATTCAGCTCACGAGCAGGAAGCTGAGCTCTGAGGGTGCCCTGGGCTGGCACTCCCTGTGCAGCACAGCACAGCCAGGCACCGCACAGCCCCCAGGTGTCAGCATGCTGCAGACCACCACTCTCTTCCCCATGCTGAGTAGAGGCATCTGGCAGGGCTTGGGGGAGGGTTAAGTGAGCTTCTTCCCCAGAGAAAGCATCTCCTTGGTAGTAAATCACTGTCTTGCAGTGACACTAATGCACGGAAAATGAACTGCTTGTGGATCTAGTTGATAAATACTGATTCCGTGAAAACTGTGCCACCTGAATGCTTAAAAGAGCAATTTGAGATGAGGAATGTCCCTGTGGCAGCTGCTGTGTCACCTCACCATACCCACATGGTGTAAAAGGGGCAGGAAAGGGGGAACAGTATCATTTCCATTCTAGCAGTAATTCTAGTGCACTGCCTTGCCCAGGGTCACCTGAGAAATCAAAGCATCGATTAAAAAAAAAGGTAGTGAGCTAATTCTGTGACAAAAATGTTTGCTCTCTGGAGCCAGATGCCACTGAGACTTTCCAGCCTTCAGTGCTGATGTGTGCTCCAGGTTTGTTGCCTCTGTTATCTCCAGATCGGAGTCTGCATTTCCTCTCTCTTTTTAAAACATTGACTGATCCACTCCTGGATAAATCTGATAGGAAATTATGCATCAAGCTCATTAGAAGCATTCTGCTTTCCCCCAGGACACCCAGGAGGCACCCTAGCAGGAGCAGAAAGTTTTCTGCAGAGATGCATGGGAAAGGGGAATAATTGCCAGGAAAGACATCTACAAAATAAAGAGAAGGCTAAACCAGGTGCTGCACTGGATGTGACTCTTCAGAGAAGAAGGTTGTGAAATGAGTGGATGTAGCTCAGGGGCTCTGGACCCCCTTGCTGGGGTGCTGAAAGCAGCTCCCCTCCAGTGCTATTACATGTCCCCAGGGCTACTGGCAGTGTGAAGTGCAGAGCTGTGGGGCCCTGGCCGCAGGCTGCTTCTGAAACACAAGACACTCTGCACTGCCTAAGGCAGGATACTGACTTCTGAAAATCTCTAAAGAATTGACTGTTTAAAAAAAATCAACAGGTCCTGAAATCTTTGGATTTTTAATCTGAACCCCTGCAAATACTGCCAGCGGTTCCTGGTTTTGAGAGTGTTTATGCACTGCCTTGTGCCCAGGACCACTGTTTGGATGTGGTGTTTCCTTTCCTTTGCAGTGCTATGTCCACAGACGTTTGCATTTCTTACTGTAAATATGGATGTAGCACCAAGTTGCACAAAGCTTTGTTTCAGCTGTTTCTCTTTAGCCTTAACATACAAGCAAGCAAGCAAGCAATTAATCTGTTAGCTAAGACTGAGCTGACACAGTAGGAGCTCTTTCACAATGCTGTTGCATCTGCTGAGCCCCAGACAATGAAAGGGGTGGTGGTCTTGGTGGTCTACAGAAGAGATGTTCCTGCTTTCTTTTGTGAGGGTTCTGTCATCAGTGAAGTGATGTTAAGCTTCCCCTGAATATCTTTCAGGTCTAGGGTTGTGTCAGGAATATTCTGTTCCTCAGTCCTTCTGCCTGTGCTTTGTGCTGTTAACATTTGTGTGGAGCTAAGGATGTTGTGATGGTATGAGTGCACTGAGGATAGATGCACTGAGGGAGAGCCAGGTTTATCAGTCTGGAGAGCCGTAGGTGACAGAACAGATATCCAAGGGACAACTGGCTTTTTGGGTTCTGCTGTGTGGGGAAGAGCTGCAAAGTGCAATACACCTTCAAAGCCTGCACAGATTGCAGTGATAACACAGATAATTAGTACAAGTCCTTACCTTCTAGTGGTGCTTAGTAATGAAAATGTGTCACTGTGTACTAATAGCACCTAATAAATTAATAACAGAGGGGATTTTAATATCTAGACTATGGACATCTGATTTATAATGTGAAAATAGCTTATACCCTGTTTCTGTGTAACATCTACTGTCCACATATGCCAGAGGCTGAATGAAATTATCTTTTTTTTAGCTCTTTATCCTTGCTGGAGGCATGAGCAAACACAATGAGTGTCTTAATGCATTTAGCAGCAGACATGTGGCATAACTGACCAAGGACATGTATCCTGTAAAGCAGAAAAATTTAAATGAAAAAAGTGTGGGAAAATACCAGCCAAACAAAGAAAAATGTCATGTTTTGGTGTGCTGAGGAGGGATATATGCCTGAAAAGGCTTCCTGGGATTTTCTCTTTGAAGTCACCATCTCTGTGTTTGCTCTTCACATCCTTCAGAGATGCAGATGCACCCGACTGCAGAAGAAGACACATCTCCTGACCATTGCTTTTGACATTGCTTTAGCAGTGCAAGAGGCAAAGATGCTTCATCTGGTGTGGCACTGAAAGGTCCCTGGCTCTGCACAGTTCTGCACAGTTCTGGAAATCCTCTCCTACTCCTCAAATCTCTGTCTGTTTCTAGGGTAAAAAAGAGCTCCACAGCTCTGGCCTGCCTCTGTGCCCCCATCCTTTCTCTGGAAACCATGGTAGGAGTGGTGGATTGAATTGCCCAGGTAGGGGCCAGGTTATAATGAAAGGTGTGCTAAGACCTGGCAGACTGAAAATGTTTCAAATCTCCTATTTTAGAAACAGCGCAGCGATGCCCAGCACTCTCTCCCCCAGCTGAGGAAATAAATCCTGGTGAAAGGTGCTGCTGATGTGGTTTTGAGATGGTGCAGCCCCAGATGGAGCTGAGGTGGAAGCCTCTCCTGCATCTCTTCAGAGACTGGCATGAGCCTTCTGGGAGACTCTGCCATGCATAGATCTGCTCTCTGCTGCTGCTGCTTCTGGCCACCCTCAGGGGAAATTCCCAAAATTACCAGTGCCATAATCATACTGCCTGCACAACATGATGACAAGTCCATTGCTCTCAGGACAGACATTGAAATAATTCAGTTTTGCCCACTTTTTCCTAGCCATCTTCAGCACAAGTCCAAAGACCTCCTGTGCTGCAGCTTGACCCCAAGGCTAAACCTCCTGCAGTGGTGTAACCTGGAGCAGCCAGGCAGAACCAGCCAGAACAGTCCAGCCCCTGCCTCAAGCTGATGCTTCAGGTTAATTTTGCTTTTTAAACCTTTATGTAGCTGCAGCCATTGCTTTAGGTGAATTATCACTTGGGACAAAGAGACAATTAAATATTTCCCAGATATGACATGCCACTATTATACTATTTGTAATATTCAATATTTGTGCCTAATGCCTTGTTGACAGAAGGTAGGTTCAAGATTTTCCACTTTCTTTGGTCAGGGGAGAGAGCTTTCTTAGCCAGTTTTAATTAGGATTATCGGATTATTAAGGTTGGAAGAGACATAGAAGATCATCAAGTGCAACCCTCAACCTTCTGAACTTGTAATATCATGCAAAAAACAAAAGATCTTGCCTTGCAGGGTGTGGGATCAGTACAGGAATATATGTTATAATGCCCTCAAAAGAAAACAGTGGCATCTTTCAGGCAGTACAGGAGCATACCAACAATAATCAAGGGACTAATTCTCTGACTAAAGACATGAAAATATAATTTCATGTTGTGATTGTTTGCAATTAGTCACAGATGCTAATCTGTGATCACTTGTAAGATCACTTGCTCCGCCATTATTTTTCTGTGAACAAGCAAAGAAATGCATTTTAAAGTAAAATGAGCCAAAGGCCTGGAATTAAAGGTTATATTTGACAAAACTTCTGCTTTCATGTATTTTATCAAGAACTATTCACTAAGGAAAATCGTTATGAATTTCTTGAGTATAACACACTTTGCATATGCATATTATATAGTTTATACCCTGCCAAATGCAGATATCCTCAGTTTAGGATGGCTTTAGGCTTCCTTTGTAGTCAGCAGGGAGACGTAGATAACTTGCCTTATCATCCTCAGATGTTTGGCTTGGGGGAAAATCAATCCCATAAAAACAAGATTTTACACTTTCTCTTCATTTCTTTGTATGCAGGGAGCTGGGTGAGCCTATCTGAGATAGATGCATGTTGCATACAGCTAAATAAAAGTGAGATTAATCTAAGGAAGTACATGACCATCATAGTTTGAATTTGGTGGAATACCCAGTCCTGATTTACTCCACTGGAGAAATCTCCAGCAGCCATATTTTATGGTGAGCCTACAAGAGCAAGCACAACAGGATATGGTTTCCTACAGAACCTTGGCACTAAACTGCCCAGCCTGACCTGCTCCTGTGGCCCCCAAGGCAGGACAGCAAGGCTGTAACAAAGCACTCTGCTAGGAACAGTCACCTCCTGTTGAGAGGCAAACATTTGCAGGGGAGGTCACCTCACCCAACTCAGAGTCTCAGTCCATTGCCTGAGTCTGATCTGGGCCCACCAAGGAACTCCTTGTCCTGGGGTGATGGTGCCTCGTATCCCAAATCGTGCAGCTTTGGAGTTTTGTTGTGTCTAGCGGCTGCGCCCTTCCTCCCTCCCTCTCTGTGGGCTGCTGCCGCTGTGCCCTCTCACTTTCGGCCGCTGCTTTGGCTGCTGCTGCTTTCAGCTTTTGCTTTTGCTGGCTGCTTGCTGCCATTTTTTCCTGGTTTTTTTTTTTTTTTTTTTTTTTCTTTTCTGTTCCTTTCTTTCTTTCTTGCCTGTCCCTGAAGATCATTGGACCGGTTCTGGACCTGACCTGGGAACGTAAGCTTGCAGGAGAAACTCGGCACCCTCCCCTCACAGCATCTGCCTGAGTATCATCTGGGGCTGGTTTTCTTCCCTGTATTGGGGAGTGTTTTGTTTTTTTTTCTTGTTGTTGTTTGTTAATAAACAAGTTTTTTCCACTTTTCCTCCGAGGAATTCCTTCCCGAACCCGGGGTTGGGGGGAAGGCGTGGTGGAGGTTTGTTCCCTAGGGGACTCCTTGTGGAAATTTTCCCCTAATTTGTCCTAAAGCAGGACACTCCTGAAGCCAATAAAAGGAAACATGCACTTCCAGCAGGGCCTGCTTTTATCCCAAGAGAAGTGGGAAGAAAGTCCATTGGTGATACCTGTTGGTGCCCATCAGGCACACAGAGGCATCCCATGGCCAGGGCCCAGGCTTGTGCAGTGAAGCAATTCAGATATTTGTAGGTGACTTGGACACTTTAGAAGCAGGTACAGTTTTGAGACTAGATTCTTATAATAATCACTCATCCTGAGTCCAGATGCTTCTCTTGTTGTTAAGATAATGATGCAGCTTAACAGGAGTAAGGTGGAGGAAATCAGTTCCCTGACTGAGTGAAACAGCCCAGCCTGACTGTGCACAGCAGCCTGGTGTGATTGCCATTTTCCTCATCTTTCCCATCCTCCTTCATGGGCAGGCTATGGACAACCCTTTAGCTCTGCGTGCTGCTTCTCTTCAGCTCATGATGAACATGCTTTCTGTGGGGCAGTGAGCACATTTCTCTTTATTCTTAAGAATATGAAGTTGTTATAGATAAAGTATTTCACAGTATAGTTTTCTGACTGATGAAATGTCACCCCTAAGATTAAGATCACGTCCCTGCTGCATTGGCACAGAAAGTCAATACTGACAAATGCAACATAGATCATTGTTGCAGGGGATGAAACCCTCCCTCTGGATGGGAAAGACTGGATGGTTTCAGTGGGTTTGAAAAAACAAACTTTTAAATTGATTACCAATGTCTCTAGACAATGGTTTGTCATCATTGCTTAACACTATAGAAAGAACGGCCTGTATTTGCGTTTAGGTCTTGTGGTTTAAAAGAGAAGTAAATAGATATGTGAGGGAACAAAGTAGGATTCATAACTGCTGTATATCCTACACATGAATCAAAGGTTGTCCTTCCATCCCATCCCTCCCCCTCTCTCTCTCCCCCACCTCCCCCATTAATCTGGAGATTCTGGTAGAGAATATCTGTCTTTAGATTAAAAAGGAAAATAAAAAGGCAAAAAAGCACCTTTTTCTTTATTTTCTGCATTTTTACTTTAAGAAGTGCTCATCTGTACTTCATTTAGAAGAAGTTATTTATGTTCGGTGGGATTCCATTAAGCTGCTCATATGACATTTTACCTGAAAAATATGTAGCTCTTCTAATATTATTGTGATGGCCAACCTTGGGGAGAAACTCCATTATCCCCTATGTACCAGCTGAAAGGACATTTTTCTCTTGGTTTGACTGTTCTGATATTTTTCAATAGTAGTTTCCTAAATTAATGGCAGTGTCTTGGATGCAGAGGGACTGCTGGAGCGGGGTTATATCAGTGAATGATATCACAGGCAGGGCTTAAAAGCCTTCAGGATACAAATTGTTGGTAGCAACCTGAACAGATTGTGTGTCCTGAAGAATAACATTCCTCTGGGCTCTGACCCAGAGGTCTGAGGAAATAGCCTGAGAGAGCAGTGATAAAGCAAACACCTTGCTTCTGGTCATGTTTTTTCTTCAGGAAGAAAGTATCAGAGTATGGTGTTAATGCAACATTTCTGCTCCTGGCACCTCAACCAATTTGAGCAGGATCAACACCACCTTCTCACCTCACCCCATTTTGCAGATTGGCTTTACCCCACTCATGCCAACCTTGTACGGCCTGTTGGTCACAGTTTGTGGTCAAAGTGTGCTGTGGGTCACTCATCAAGGCTGGTGAATCTCCATTTGCCAGTCTAATGTATGAAGTGGTGGCTCCAGTCCTGGTTTGTCTGAGCTGTGAGCTTTTGGGACAGACAATGTGACAATGTCTGTGGGGTAGCAGAGAAAATCTACCTCAAGGGAAGGGAGTAGGGGCAAAGAGAAAGGGGAAAATACAGCAAGGTGAGGCAAGACAAAGAGCAGAGGGATATCTGGAGGAAATCACAGAAGGAAAAGGCAAAGAAGAAAATATTATAAGAAAACAGCTTGGAGGAAGCCACAGAGAGGAGACAGAGGATTTGTGCAAGGCAATTAACCAAGCACAATACTCTTAAATCTGAGTCTTCAGTGCCTTCAGTACTTCTATGTGTACCATCACTGCTGGACTCGGGGGATGGTACTGGTGTTGTTTAATTGTCCCAAAGGCCATTTTACTTTCTGACTTTCTCTCTTCTCCCTCCAGATTTTTAATAGGCCAAGTATCACTGTTGATTAGTGAACAGGATGGAAGATGGAGGACCTTTATAGGCTATTAACCTTAACAAGAGCAATAACTAAGTGATAAGTCCATGCATGTTCTTTTGCAGAACAGAGAGCCTGAAAGCTGCCTGGTACTTCACATGTGGCAGAGTTGAATTTGTGAGCAGCATCAACATGAAATAGCTCCAGCCAGCTGGGTCAGGAGTAAATCTGCACACTGCAGCATCCCATACAGCCTCACTAGCCTGAACACTGACTGGCTGCAGGAGGAAAGATGAACTAGAGACACTGGTAGTTACATAAGGGCAAATTGCCCCTGGTTGGTTAAAACTCTTTGCTAAAAATGCCACCCATTTGCAATTCATACAGGCAACCTAGACTGAGGTATATTATTAGCAACATCCATATTCTATTCCATATTACTGCAAGGGCTCCTTGCTTAATGAGGGTCGAACAGCCATAGGGGTTCGCATCATTCTAATAATGCACAAAATCATTCTGTTTCTATTTGTCAGCACGGATTAACAGGTTTTGAAGGTCTTGCATTTGTGGCAAGAACTGGGATATGTCATTAGTATAGAAATAAAACCCTGACAGACTCAGACTTTTCATTACATGTGTGCTTCTAGGAGCTCTGCTGGATCCTTTCACATATATAAAGGCAGTTTTTGCTTTTGTATTTACACAATTCTTATTGCCATCAAAGAAATTACTTTTTTGTCCTATTGAAGACACAATCTAATTTACTCTGTAGGAACCAGGAAAACATGAATATCCCCAAATTTTAATTAGGGATTTGGCATGGGAAGAATAAGCTCTAAGTGTGTCTGGACATTAGAGCTGTTTCTCTACAAGGCACTGTTTGTTGTTGCAGTAGGTTTGTAAACCCTGGCCGTACAAACAACAGGGCAGCCCGGACACTGGCAGGGAATGGTTGTGGTCCTGCATCAAATTTCTCCCCCAAGGGCCAGGGTGTATCCTGTGCCTACACCCCAGACATCCCAGTCCAGGTGCCTTTCTCAAGCCAGTGAGCCCCCTTTCCCACTTCCAGACTTGAAAGGTGTCTGGCCGAATGCCTGCCCTCTCTCTCACAGGTACAGGTGCACAGTCATCAGTCTTCTCTGAAAGGCCTCGCTTCTGCAAGGAAATTTTGGATTAATTCCAGGGTTATGTGAGATGATGAGCAGTATAATCCATGGTAGATCCTGCAGATTAAGTGCTTTCTATTAGATGGAGTTAAATAAGCTCAATCTAAGTAATTTAATAAGCTAAATAGCTTGTAACACCTTTTGTGAACTTTCTTTCCAGTTCACATTGAGACACTTGAAAGGCATTACATCCTTCCTATGTGGAAGTCATTTTAAAACTGGTGAGAAATCAGAGGTATTGTGAAAATGGCACAAAGATAATCATCCCTGTTATACACTTGTGCATCTGATCCCCTTGAGATGCTGAGTAGCGTGGCTGACATGTCCCAAGCACAGGTTGCTCTGACCTACCTTGTAAATCTTGTAGCCTCTGTTCTGTTCAAGGTGCTTGCACGAGCTGGATGTGCCTTGTTCTGTCAGTACAGGAGCTGCTTTCCTGCACCAGGGCCGTCTGTTTCCTAATGATTATGTCCAGCCTGGGTTAATCTGCACTCTCAAGTTACATAATGGCACAAAATCTGCATGCTTCCAAAATGTTTCTTGGCTACTGTAGCTGATGGCTAGCCCCATGGTATCCGGGCTACCTGTCTGCTTGGAGACCTTGAGAGCTGGGTTTGGAACTCCTTTTACACCCTCTGCTGCAGGGACCTGAACTACTTGAGTTAAAAAATTGGTTTTTTCTCTGTTCTTTCTCAGTCTGCAGATCCAGACCTTGCAGTGCTCTGAAACAAGACACTCCCCTGTTTCTGAGTTCAGGGAAAAAATTATATCTAGGTGCCAAATTTGCTTTTACTTCAAAATCCTCATTTGCCATGCTTTTTACCACCTGTTAATAAATCATGATGGGCTGGAGAGATATGCTGCAGTCACTGCTGATGTGATGCCCTCTCCCCATGGGATAGATAGGATGGCTAACATTCACACTTTATCCTCAGGTTTTCTTGTGTGATTGTCTGTAAAACCACCCATTTTACAAGCAGATTGAGAAGCAGCTTGTCCCCTCACTGTGACCTGCATGGCACCAGGTGAGCAAGGTGAGCAAGGACTGCAGAGTCATGCATTTAATTAAGACGATTTACTTTCAATTAAAATCTCACCAAACAGAATTGCATAAATTAGAGCAAGTTCTTTTAAGCTCCAGATATAGCCTGCTATTGGGTAAATCTAGCATAAGAAAAAAATGAAGGTGAACTGGCCAAGCTTTGGGCAGAACCAGGTCAATATGTGCAGGAAAAGATCAAAGATCCCCTTCTTTTGTTTTCTTCTTCTAACCTACAGATTAACTGCTCAGCCCAGGCTCTTTCCATGGCTCAGTGAAAAGAAATGGCCACTTTTGGCATGTGGTTTCAGGTCAGTGTGGATATTTGTTTCGGGACAGGATGGATCAGCCACCACATGTGTGCCTGTGAAAGCACCTTTGGGTGACCAACTCAGACGTGCACATCCCCATGGGACTGAGGGAAACCTACCCACTGTGCACCAGACCTGTCTGGTAAAGATGATTTCTGGAACTGCCTGAATTCTTAGGTTTGTTTATAATTTCATGGTAAGATCTGTTCAGTTCTCATCTTCCTTTGCCAAATATGCAAAAATCTTTGGTTTGCAAAAACCAAATATGCAAAAATCTCTGGTTTGGGTTCTTAAAAATTATTTTTAATTATCTTCATTCTATCATAAATTGCTTTGTGAAATGTTGGATGCAGATGGCACAAAGCCTCATGTAACTGTCTGCTTAATTGTACTTTTAGCTTACAATGCTTTCTTTTTCCAGATACCTTATTTTTAACACTGCAAATGCCTAAACATAATTTTTAACAGAAAAAATACTTTTGACATTTAGGGTATTTCCCCCATGCCAATCTGCTCTGTTTAAGCTCTAAGAGTTTAACTCTCTACGTAAATGAAACAAACCACATTATCTTATCTGTGGTTTATTACATTTGGTTTTTGCATTTTTTGGGATCCAAAAACACCTGTTTCTGACGTATAGTGCAGTTCAAAGAAGAAGAAGAGAAATACATGAGCAATACACTCTGCACTTCCTGGTTGCCCTGGCATTTCAGCTGCCTGCCCCTGTGGGTGTTGAACTCCCCTTTGCTAAATCCCACTTGCACATTTAATAAAACACTTAGGATTACTCCAAAGAAGGCTGAGCAGAATTTGGTGTGCAGTGAGTTTTCCAAGCATGATAATCCGATCTCATTTACATCTGAGCTCTCCAATGGAGAGACCTTTTGTGCCCTACATGATGCTGCTTGCTATGAGTGCTATTTCTTCTGGACATTTTTGCTCCTGATTTGAGGTCATCCTTGTATTACTTGTTGAGCTTTAGTCCATTTTCCCCGCTTTGAAAAAGAAATACAGCAGAGTAGCTGAGGCAACTTTTAAGAGAGCTTTTGCTACATCTAGTGGCAGAGCATTTGAAATGCCTGAAAAAAAAAGCAGTTTAGAAAAAAAGCCAATCTCTGTTTAGAACCCTTATTATTTTGTTCATCACAGAATATTCTGAGTTGGAAGGGACCCACAAGGGTCATTGAGTGCAACTGTTAAGTGACTGGCCCATTGTAATGAAACCTGATGTGCTTTCATATTGTGTTCTGTTTACCTTTGTCCTTTTTAGCAAAGCTCTTTTATTCCTGCCTGGCATGGCTTTTCTCAGTTCTGGCTGCTGTCTGAGACAGAACTGGTCTGGACTTGCTGTGATTTTGATTCAGAGAGAATTATTACAGAATAAAAAAGATAGATTGGTGTGGGTGTGTGTGTTTATTTGTGTGTGTGTGATCCCAGACTCCTGCACATGTCATCCTCCCCAGTGCAGTGCTCGTATCACCCAGGAGCACTGTGAGTTAACTACACCGAAGGAAGTTTTGCACCAGCCCTGCCCAGCACTTGAGCCACTGCCTACATACCATCATGGACAGTGGCGTGTCCCTCAGGGGGAATGGGTGAAGAGCAGAAACCTGACTACGTGCTAACATCAAGGATGCTCAGGACATAAATACCTGGATTGTTGTTGTTTCAATCCTTTCTGTAAGGTGAGGTGAGGAACATACACAAGGGGACCGAGAACCACCTGGGATTTGCTGGAGAAATGAAAATGTAGAGTCAAATCCCGTGTGGCTGGGGTGTGGATTGGTCCCAGCCAAATGCTTGCAGGAGAGGAGCTCCTGCAGCACTATCAGCAGCTGTTCTTATCAACTCCAGAGTAGTCTATTTTCTGAGGAACTGTCTAACTTGCCTTGCATGATTCCAGTGAGAACTGGATGAATCCTAGGCAGAACAAGACATTCTCCTGATTGCAAACCGGATGGGAGCAGGCTAAGTTGCTACTGCCCATGTAGCAATAAGAATGACAGACAGGGAAGTTGGGATCATGACGGTGATATTGACAAAATAATGCAAACCAGAGCTGATTGCAAACGCACCAAAAAAAATCAGCACTGATGTTTTAAAAGTGGCTGATCCAGGTTTAAAAATCTGGATGAAAGTCATGCGTGTTTTGAAGAGAAGTGGTTGTGTAAAAAAAGTATTATCATACCTTATCAATCTGCTTTATCCAGACAAGGACTGGTGCCTTACACTGGGAACCAGGTCTTTATGGTGGGAAAGAGGAGGATGTGCTTACCCAGCTTTACTCCAGAGCCATGGCAGGAGAGGCTGGACTGGCAGCCTGGCTGCTTTTACTCTGGTATGCTGTTTGCTTCCCCTGACTGGAACTTGATTTGTGTGGCTTCATTAAGGTTCCTTTGCAGCATCCTCCTTTGGCTTTCGATGCTGGAGGACCTCACCCTCCTCAGGGGAATAGCTAGGGGAGAGAGATAGACTTGGAGGAAATTAGGGAGGGTGGGATACTCATGAAAATGAGGATAAGGCAGCATCAAACATGGAGCTGGGGTGTGCAGGTAGGTTTCCCCAGGTGTTTTGGTGGTGGGTGATCCTCTTATGTAGAAGAGCAGAATTTCTTCATGTTGGAAAGAGGCTCCCTTCATAGTTATGGAAAGAAACTGGCACTTTAAGACCACAACATCCCTTGAAATTTTGAAT